>BMAO01013396.1:0-82486 GCA_019973975.1 Trichonephila clavata
ACGCACAAAGATGCTTAACTGCGCATTGTCTGTGATATAACAGCTTTCATCCAAAGTTAATGAAAAATATTTGCAATTTTGAAGTCCAGAGACAATTTGCGTTCCAACATCCTGGCCCATGTCCTCTGTACGATGCATGACGGTATTTCTAGACAAAGCTATTTTATCAACCATATTTTTGACATTAAGATCACCGACATTTTGGGGAAAAATTAAAAGGCTACTTTTTATTATCTCCTCTCCGTCAGAATATGGTTTTTTTTGCGGTCAACAACAAAAAAAGTTCATAAGAAGCTTTCACCATGGTTTCCATTTCGTGATTTCTCTTCCGGAACAAAGACTGTTGGCGGCTAAGATTTCTTTTTTTTATTGATGAATTCCGTTGCAAATTTGATCCAACAGGATATTTGCTGTTGAAATCTCTATGCAGTTGTTTGAAATGACGGTCCAAGTTAAATTTTTTTGGAACTGCTATACAAATTCCACATATCAAACAAACAGACTTGGAAGCATTTTGATGTGTAAACAAGTATTGTTCTTCCCCGACAATTTTAAAATCACGTGCTGCAATATCCTCTTCATAATTTCTTTTCGATGTCGAAGGTTTACTCATAAACATATTGACAATAAAAAAAAAAACTTTAAACAACTACGCTCAATGCTAAAATCTAAAAAAAATTTTAGAATAGGAGAAAAGCTTAACGTCTTGCTAAACAGAGTTTAAAATCAACTGAGTCTGACAGCTAGAAACAAATTGCCAATGTTATGCTACGAATTTTCTAGGCTCCGAATCCAGCATTCTGATTAGTCATGGATGCAAGTTCACACTCCCTCTGCTTTATAAAGTGGCCACTTAGTGCAGATAGAATTACTTTTACCGTATCAACAACTGTTTCCTAATATATTGCAGAATTACTTTTTGACATTACAGAAATCGTAAATAGCCAACATGTCCGGAAAAACCTTTTTATCTGGCATCACGCTGACAGCCAATAGCAATAAACACGAAACTTTAGCACTGCACAGGGAAGCTGAAATTCGAATGGAAATCTCAGATGTTAAAAATTAACCGCCCTCGAGAGAGAGGGTGACTTTTTGGGCAGA
Source organism: Trichonephila clavata (assembly GCA_019973975.1). Taxonomy (NCBI): domain Eukaryota; kingdom Metazoa; phylum Arthropoda; class Arachnida; order Araneae; family Nephilidae; genus Trichonephila; species Trichonephila clavata. The sequence continues at coordinate 1,105 of BMAO01013396.1, forward strand.
TTCGACCGTCCGAGAGAGAGAGAGAATTTATTTGTTTTTAGTCTCACGTTACTCAACACTTTTCTCGGAACATTACAATGCTGTAGAATTGTAAGTTTTGGAGCATGTTCTCATTTTTGGCGCAAAACTGAAGAAAAGTAAAATCTTGCTTAGTGCCCTTAAAATTTCACGCTGAAAATTTCTGTTTCTTGCATATTCTCTTCATGACAATTTTTTATTGTAATTCAATTAATTCAGTAATATTTTAATAAAATTTTTGTAATTTTTCAATAAGTCTTCGCGTGCCACAATGTGGCACGCGTGCCGCGGGTTGGCCACCCCTGGTGTAGAGGAATAGCAAATTGGGTGTCAGAAGAGTCATCATCTGTGGGGAATTTTAACTATTGGTCCCTTAGACCATTGAAAACATCTGTCCATGACAGTTTCTAGGTCGACATTGTTGCTAACCATGCACATCTTCTTAAGGCCACAATGCATCTTGAGGATCAAAGGTATTTCCAACCTTTGATAGATATACCATACTACCAGATTTAAATTTTATCAGATTGGTTTGAGGATCAGGATTAAGAGTTTAAATTGCACTTCAATATTCTTTCCGTCATTTCTCCCTCTCTTCTTCTCAGATTCCATATTTTTATCATTGTGACTTGATTTCATCCAACATTAGCACCGATTTCTCAAATGGTTTATCTATAATCTCTCTAAGCAGCAATTATTTCAAAGTCAAGGTGAAAAAGATGCGACTTAATTATATTTTTCTTAAGGCCTCATCACACACGCATATCTGGAACAACCGCTTAAGGAAATTTTTGGAGCAGCTGTGAGAAGGGGGGGGGGAAGGGTTGTCGCGAAAAACAAAAACAAACAATAAGCACTGACGTCAGCCCATTGAAAAATTACTCGCCGATTCTTCTGTTCAGAAAACTAACATCCAATATTATTTCTTTTATTTTGCTCGCGCTTTTGTTGACGGACGAAACAGAAATGGAGCACCATTCTGTTAAAAATATTATACGCCATTAAAATGTTATACACCATTAAAATGTTAAACGCCATTTCTGAGCTGAAGTTGCCATCCTTACCACCATTTTGTTTATGACGTAGGGAGATTAAAAACCTCATTGGCTGAAATTTCGAGCAATCTTAATTTCAAGCAATTTTTTTTAGCTTACTACGAAAAAGTTTTTCGAACACGGAAAAAGTAAGTAGAGGAAAAGCTTAATTTTTTCAATATTTAAAATGGAGTAATACCTCGACTTATGCTACCCCGACTGAGACGAATCGGAGTTACGTGATTTTCAAATTTCGTCGATTTGTCTTATATTTGAGAGCTACATTTCCCTCTTCTTGTTTAGCTAATGTACATGTTCAGATGCATCACTCGGAATCAACACTTAACCATGATAACTCCTTTTGTGTTATTTATTTCTAATCTACGGAGTGTGTATTAGTTATTGCAAGTTATAGTTTCTGTGTATCGTGTTTGTAATATGTCTGATATCTACAAAGATTTGAGAGACGGTCATGTCATTCAAATGAAGTAGAACTGATTCTTCTGCACCAAACGAGAAAAGTACTGTATCTTTAGAATGTTAACATTATTTACGACTTCAATACGAAAATAAAAATTTGTGAATCAGCAAAGAAGTTTAATCTAACGGATTCTAAGACATTGAGGAATTTGAGTCCTTAGACCAGTTCAATCAGAAGATCGAATGACGGTTGAGAATTTGACAGAATGCCTTAGCTTAAATGATAAGAAAGTTAGAAAATTTTAGAAAATATTGACTCCCCAACAAAGAGCGTATTTTTACAACAAAGCAAGGAATAAAAAAATTATTAGCATGCTACGAGGAAATTTTGCGGGGGGGGGGGATCTTTGAGCCTCCAGACTCTACTTTGTTAGATTTTATAAAACCTTCTACATCAAAATAACTTCAGTTTGCAAATTTGTATTTGTGTTACTATGATTTTATTAATTTTTTTTTCTAAATCATTATTTTCTTTTGTTTCTTGCTCCAACTAAAAGTAATTTATATTTATTTAAACGTGAAATTATGCCCCGACATGCACTGTTATTACTCAGTCCTACTTATTTCATTAGTTTCGGGGGGTATTATTGTAGTTTTCTAAACTTTCACACAGCGCTTGTAGGTGACGTTCCTAGAGCTCAAGATTTGTGTGAGCATTGCAATGACAATACTTTTGATGTCTTTTTGAGGCCTATGCGTGATACAAATTTCCTGCCTATTGCATAACTCCCTTAAGGTGTAGCAATTTGAGAGGACCGGTTGTGTACTTTTAAATTCACTTTAAATCAAATTTTTAATCTATTTATTAAAAAACTCACTTCTTAAGTGTAAATAATTTCACATTACTTAATTTTACGATGTCGCAGAACATATCTTGAATATTACGCGCTACTTGTAGTCTCTCATTGTTCTTGTTGAAATGTGGTCATATCCGGCTTTTGAAAGTAAGGAAGACAACGGGCTTCAAACTTTCCCTGTATGGTCATTGTATCGGCAATGTGTACTAAGACAAAGGTATGGGAGTGAAATCCAGCACCACTTGAAGCCGTAACATTAGATATAGGACCAATATGGCGATGCATTGCGTAAAAGTGAAGCAATCTTTCTTCGTGAGGTGTCTCCAGACTCTAACGTGACCACCAAGACGTTGCAGGCAGAAGCGTCACTCATGTATAAAGATAATGTCTTGCCATTCGGTTGTACATGCCTGCCGTTCAAGAATGATTACAGACCTATGGTTTTGAGACATTGGTAATTGCACTTCAGAACGTCTTATTCACATTTGACAGTGTTACTAACGACGTCGAATGACATGTGAGGACACATACTAATTGTTATACAATTACCTTTATTTTTGTGACATGATTTCTGATGTGGTACAGTGATTCATCAATGCTATGAGTATAATATGCCTGGTAACACGAGTATTAAAGCAACGAATCCGGTGCAATCGGTGAATGGTCACTTTCTCTGATGCATTCATTGATTACAAATCGATGTTTCTTGAGTATGTTCGACATGAGCACTGAAAAATAATCTGCATTACCTGTAAGCAATAATTTTCTAGGTAGAACAAAGAAACGTGCTCGAATTACGCCGTACTCTTTTTAGAGGCATACTGAAGTCGCTCAAGCGAAAAAGCAATACTAGTGCTTTAAAGCGATATTCTGTTCTTCCTGACATAACGCTGGTTGATTTTTTAAGGCACGCAGGATCGCAGGGTATCTGCGATAAAATACTAATTCTTTGCATATATCATTGCAATTTACTAAAAGTTAAAATTTCACACAGTTTAGTTTCTTCTTTTATGATGTAGTCAGTGGTTTATTAGGGCTTGTCATCAGGGTGACCAGCACTGATAAAAAATAATATAAACGAATAAAAAGTATCATTTTTTTCTATTGAAATCAAAAGTGCATTTTTATTGAACCAATATCTTGTTTTTTACACACATTTTCATTTAATTCTTATATATTTATTACATTATTTGTGACATATTTTCAACAAACAAATGATCGCAAGCTGCTTTTGATTCTCTCTGATGAACATTTCTGATTTTTTCCATTACACTATAATATCACTTTGCCTTGACAAATCCCTTACAGTCATACTCTTTCATATTTTTTTTTCAGAATGATTCCAAGACCATTTTTAATAATTAGTTATAATGCTTCAGTATGATACTAATGAAAATAAAATATATTTAGAAATTTTTCATATTAGTCCTTTCAGACTACCCCCCCCCCCCTACGTGATTCGATTCCTTTGATACTTAAATATAGGGTGGGAATGACGAGTATTCATTCAAAACTGGAAATTAAATGTAATGAGGGTTTCATAATTCGATATTTGAAACACAAAACTATGGATCATCCCTCAATTTAGAGTTTGAAAGAGTCATATCTTTATATAAATAAAACTTATGTGAAATCAGTAAGAAAACAATTATTTGGAATACTTGCCTAATTTTGTAGCTCAAACAGGATTATTTAACAAAAAATGCGTATTAAAAATTTTCACACATGAGATTAAAATGCTTTGACAAAAGAAGAATTAGCTCAGAATTTTAAATAAACTATCTTCTCGAAATTAGATAGAGAGTAGGAAATGTCCTAAAATAAAAATATCCGTGAGCTATCTATCTTATAAAAAAGGTACATGATATCAAAGAAAGAATAATAAAGATGGCAATGAGTAGGATTGATTGTAAGATAATTGTCCTTCAATCAATTTTGCATTTGGAGATAAACTATTCATTTCCTTCAATCGTATTTGCTTGGTCTCAAAGCATTTATCTATTGCAACCTAAAAAAGACTTCAGGCATCATCCATTCAGTTGAGTTACAGGATCTTTAATGGAGTTGCTATGTAGCGAAAAACTAGATGTTTTGGGAGGCATAAGACCACGTCCCCTAGAGATAGAACTAAAGAGAAAAACTTCAGAAGAAAGAGTTACTCAATTGACGGCTGATTTATGAAACTTTAAAAATAGTTATCTAAGTTATTTTTTGTTTTCATTGTTCAGATTTAATTATAGTTTATCTATAGTTTTTATAATGGATACAATCGACTATATAAAACAATTTCATGTAATTCATCAATTCAGTTCTATTTTTTGCATTGCATTTCTATGATTTTAAGCAACACAATATGTTTTATTTCGAAAGGGATGTAATAAATGTATTTGTACTCGATGCTGAAAAAAAATGTCGGTTTCAATGGATTTTGTCCAATATTTTGATCCTTTCTCACTACGCCAATAATTAATAAGGACAATATAAATATTGAAACAATGTATATATATTAAAATCAACTATGTGTATCTAAATAAACGTAACAAATGTGTAAAGTGTATTTATAATAAACTGAAGCAACGTTTCCAACATCCCTCCATGATTGATTGGAAACGAAAAAGAAATATAAACAATAATTATGCGTTTTTGATACATTAAAATTTTCTCTTATTTGTGCTATATTTCAAAACTGTAAGATTTTAATAAAAATAATTTGTGTGTGTGATTATCAGTATATCGTTCTGTTTATATTGCTAAAATGAACTACAATGATGATACAAAGATGATTTATTTAAATAGGACTCGAATCTATAATGGAATATATATGTACCGAAAAAAGAATGTTTTAATTTCAAGAAAATTTGATGTTTTTTCAGGAGTTAGAGCTATACATAGCGAACCAATCAATACGGGTTTAACAAGTATCTGGTTTTTTAATAAGATTTAACCGGTTTAGCATTAGTTTTTAGAATTGGCCAATGTGCCCGAAAAGATTTCTTGCTTAACTCATAACAAATTGAAGAGTTTAATCAATGAGATTTTAAGATCGCTTATTATATCCAAATGCGTTTTTTGGGGATGGAGGAGTGATCTGGCGATTCAACTGGGTAGGGAAGTACTGACAATATTGAAGATTATCTGTAGAAATGTACAAATTCCCACATGTGACTGTTTACTATCCTGTTGAAATTGAATCTTTGGATACAGTAAAAGAACATTCTATGGAAGTTGTTGATTTTGACGTGAGTGTTTTTATTTGAACCACTGACCACCTAGTCATCGGCTACTCCATTCACGCGTCAGACAACTGCAACGAAAAAAGATTCCTTTCTCAGGCTAATTGTGTGTTACAGGATTTTTATTCTTTTTTTTTACTGCTTGTCATCTGCTTATCGCTGCATATCTAGAGAGGAAAGTCTCTTTTCAGTGGATGGACACCCAGAACGATGTTTTGAGAAAGTTATTTTTCAGTCATTTCTGCTTCTGATATACATCCCCAGTAGGTTTCATCGTCGTTGGAACGTTTTCCATTGACATTGCGAGCAGTCTCTTGATCAAATAGCGGGTCTAAGCGACGTGTGTTCCGTAGCCGTTTACATCACTAGTCATGATTTATTGGAAATGTATTAGTTAGACTCTCCATGGAGTGCATAATCAAACAGTAGTCTTAAATTATGCTACCATCTTGTGTTCAATCCCTGAGGCATCACTTCCATGACAAGATGTGACAGATTCTCGAAGATGACCTTGTTTACTACCTTGGAGCAAGGTGTTTTAATATCTTCTCACTTTTGTGTCCAGTGGTCACTGTGCATACATTAGACGACTGGGACGAAAAGGAATCTCTATTGTAGTTAGCCAGTAAGACTTTCTCCCCTGTGCTTTACCGTTTACGATCTATGCGAGATGGGGTCACTGCAGACAATACAATGAGGAGTAAAATACCATTTCCGTAGGATATCACAGAATGCGAAAGGAAGAAAGGATTTCACATGAAATATTATCCTAGAACGTATCTCTTAGCTGGTGAATGACAGTTTGGTTAATATTCTGTCTCTATTTTGGACGTTTTTTTATTGATAATTGGGGGTAATTTCAAATCAAGACTCATTTTTGTAAACAACTATATAGCATTTATATTCCATGTCGAAAGAGCTCTGAACCATTGATAATAAGCGTTTCTGCCACAAAAAAAGGACGTAGAAGGCGCAACGGGCCGTCGTAAATGCAAATTCCGTTTTCTGAGTGACCTGCCAGTAGTACTTACGGCTACTTTTGTTCTGGTTGTATGTTAGAGCTTTGATTATGACGAATAAGGTGTGCTATGAGACCACTTTGACTATCGTTATTACATTTTGTTTTTGTTCATCGTTTTTCAATTTGTTGTTCCTATATATTAACTACTGCATTCTTAATGCTTTTTCTTGAACTCATTCTTACAAACATCGTCAAATTCCGACATCTTCCCAACTCTAATGACAAATGAACCTTCCATTTTACCATACTACATACACCTTTCAAATTGTGGACAAATATAGAAATAAAGCATTGTTACATCCAAGGAGAGCAGATCAATTTAAGTGAGAATCAAATTCAAATGGAAGTTATGATTTAGAGTTTGATTCGTTTTCGACCGAATATTCTGAAGTTTTAGTAATTTTAAATTTTATCATTTTTATGCTGCCCTGAATGACATTTGCATATGGAATTTCATTACTATCAGATATTTCCAACTTCATATACTATTTTTTTAGTATGTTATATTGTATATCTATTATAAAATTTTTTATCTCTCATTCACGGGTTTTTTAATCTTAGAAATACCAAAAACCAAACACAAACGAAAGTAATAGTACAACTTTTACATATTCGTGTAAAGGAGAAAAATTAAAAATTCATATTATATCGATTTTAACTAAGTTATGTGTATAGTTAAATGTTATTTAATTTTTCTGTATCAATTATAAAAATATTTTATAAAGTAATTTATAAAATATAGGATATTTTTAAATTTGGTCTGTACATGGTGGTAATTGTTTATTGACCTATTTGGGGTATTTATATGAAAGATACAGTGATAAGCTAACTAGTTTTCCAGATTATAATCAAAATCAGCAAGGGAAACTCATGACTGTTATTTTGTGAGATAATTATTCCAAAGTAATCGAAGTTTACTTACAACCCTTTTCCTTTTACAACATGCAATGAGGCAAAAAGAAAGCAATTCATCTTTTTCCTAGAAAAGTATGGACATTTTGCGCAATATATGATTATAATTTCTACATTTTTTTATTATGTTATATTTTTATATTTAAGGTATAATATAATATAATGTATATTTAGTCTTATTGAGGGATATATTATTATAATTTCTACATATTTAATTACAACTAATTTTAATCTTCTGATTTATCTCGTTTTTACATTAAAACTTTTTGCATTTTTGTTTTTCACTACTTGATCTATATGTCTTAGACAATTTTATTTTCTAATCTTGCACCAATGCTCTTTCTCTTGAAAATCAATTACATATTGATGAATTTTCTTTCAAATGTGCTTTCCTTTTTGCTTGAAATTTATTTTTCGACAATAATTTATGTTACCTCAAGATATGTATCGCTATTAAGAAGTTTAAAATTCTTTGGCTCACCTAATCTTTCACGTTTTTTTTTCTATTCTATTTAAATAGCTGTTGATTATTTTTAAGCAGAAAGAGATTAATTTGGAAATATTATGAGAACATTTACAAATTAAGTAATTTTTTTATATTTGCATAAAGTTGGTATATACCTATTCTCGTTATTATACCTCGGTTACATAGAAGCTGAATATATCAGTTACTATTAAAACCAACTTGCTTCTTTACGAAGGCTCCATTTATGTTAAAATATTTGTTACTTTTCATAGATAGCAAGTTGTGACGGGTGCTTACGCGTTTCACTAACCTTCTCTCAAATTCTTTTAAGATTGTATTTATTTTAACCAATCCCCGCTGAGAACTAAAAGTGTGACTTATGCAAACAAGATAGTTTCGGGTTTAGCGAGTTCAAAAGAGATATAAAAGGGAGAAATGAAATGAAGAGATGAGGATGACGACGTGTTTTGATAGAGGAGTTAACTACGAGATTGATTAAGAAGGTGATTCTAGGAGATTAGTTTAACTAAGTGAAGTTTGTTAGCTGAAGGAAGATTATTGAAAAAGCTTCATTAATTCGGTTCGGACGTAACTAAAGATATCAAGGATTGAAGACGCTCTTTAGATCCTTCAAGTAGTAAAGAATCCTGCCTAAAAAAAGATATCAGGTCTGTTACTTTCCTAAATTAGTTATAAATGCGTAGTTTCATTGTATGCGTTATCCGCCGAGGGTTCAGTTAGTGTTCCGTCGTTCATAATTGAATTCTTTTCCCACTCCACTGTAATTTGTTGTTCTTAAAGTTTGATTAATGTTTGTGTATTTCTATCATAAGAAGGATTAATAAATAATAGTGATTTATTAATTACGTAGTTGTTAATTATGAATCCAACATACTCGAATTTAGATAATGTGCAAATGGGAGTTAATAATCATAGGGGTAGTGAGAGACTACGACAAAGTGAAATTTCTTTTTCTAGATTATTTACAAAACTTTTTCATAAACCAAATAATATTGAAACGCTTTTTTATATGGCAGGATTCAAAACCGTGTAGATACTATTAACTATCAAGCTTCTAAAACAGACATATTTCAATAATCCTAATTTTTTATTTCACTAATTTATTATTTGTCATTCATATAGAATTATTACCGAAAGCATTGCTGTTGCACACTGCGATAATATAAAATGTAGAAAAGTGTAAAGGATGTTTTCTTATAAGTACTAAAAACTAAAGTAATGCACATTTACTATAACTTTATTGAGCAAGCACATCCATATATAAAAGCTCGTGGAATATTTAATTAGACACGTACTTATTCATAAAAATTGTTTTGATGCTTTGTTTTATCGGGTAATCTCATTTATTAAAGGGTATATCTATATTAACTGTATTAAAAGTATAAAAAAGTATATAACAGATAAAATATAAATGTACATAAAGTAGCGATGAATTTCTAACTGCAAATCTGTATAACTAATTATTTTCTTTCGATTATTTTATGAGAAATACTGAAAGAGTCAAGATTTTAAAATATTCTTTTTAGAATATATCTTATTAATTTTCTAGGAATTCTATGCAGTTTTGAATTGCAGAAATAAAATGCTGTAAGGTTTAAAAAATCGATTCATATTCTCAGAATAATTTTATGGTATTTGATTTCTATGAAAGGAATGGGAAAAACATCTAATTAGTTTTAAAGCAAATGATGCATTTGTAATTCGAGAATAAAAATACTTCAGCTGTGCAATAGGAATAAGCTGAAAGAAAACATTAAAAGAAAATGTGATAAATCTCGCATCACAAAAATAAAATTATTCTTCGCATTCAAAGCAAAATTCAACGTACAAAAATCAAAAAGAAAGGAAATATTGAATACGTGTCAAAAATTAAATTATTAGTTTAAAACTCAAACTACATATTGCTTATTAGTATTAAGAGATATACAAAGAAAATTAAATATGAATATATTTTATTACAAAGAAGTCGTCTTGATTTCTCTTTTTCTACATTTTGGTGTCTTAAAGATTTTCTAAAAATCAAACAAACAGTCAAAAACTAATTATTTTTTGAGATCCATGATGGTATTTATATAGTTATTTGAGATGCAAGAATTTTTATAAACCAGTATTTCTCGCATTCAATGAATTCAGATGATTTTACATTTCGTACTAATAGCAATCCAATTTAAATCTTCTGCTGCTATTTTTTTTTTAAAAATTGAAATTTCCAAACCGATAACAAGAATGTTTGATTGAGATAGTTTCGTCATTATTTCAATGTTCTTAAAACTTTAGGAACTATTTTTTAACGATAAGCTGACTTTATGTGATCTTTTGAATTGCCTCATTGACTATATCCGCTGTTTAAAGTTGCGTAAATTGCTTGGTACATCATTATATAAATTTCTTGGATCACGAATGTTTATATGGGTAGTTTCTCTTCGAAACTGCTCGATAATCAATTTGCTCCGACTATAAAACTTTTTTCGTTAGTATTCGAAGTTTTTTTTATTTGTTTCTATATTTGTACAGTCGTTGACTTTAAAACATTTACTTGTAAAATCAAAAGAACTCAATCATTCTCAAGGGAAAAAGTATTAAAATATAAAAGCATATTTTTATTTCACATATGTAAATCTGTTCTTTTGCATTTTCTTTTGCTTAAAACTACGAAATAGACTTTTTTAAGGCAATAAATGGGCCATTACTATTCGAAGATTTTGTTTCATCCCTTGTTATGCGAAATGAAAATAAAAACAGGATAAATATAAAAGTATTTAAGGAAAGTAGCTTGTTTCCTTTTTCAGGAACAGTTTCTGAAATCGAATAATGTGCTGTAGAAACTTATATTTTGCAAAAGTGTTATGAATTTCTATATTTAATAAAACAGTAATAATTTTTCAAAACTGAAACTTTGCACTCTGGATATATTCTAAAATCATATTTAACTAAAAATTTATGCTTTTTTTGGTCGTTAAGTAGTTTAATATGGTGGCTGAACTTCAATTTAATTTTATTATTTTGATCACATAATGTAACAATCTTCTTTTTAAATATTTCGAATTTTTTAATCCAAGAACTTCCCCAATACTTTTATACGTTTTAAGTACAATTTATCTCAATAAAAACAATTAAAATATTCATTAATGTTCTACATAGAGTTAAACCACTAATAAATGGAATATCAAAGATTTTATGTCGAAGATATCCTAAATTATATACTTAGAATACATTTAGTTTTATTTTACGAAATTAACTTTGTGGAAAACTATACGGGTCTTTGAATAGTAATGTTAAACAGCAAGTTATTTACATCATGGATAATGTTATAAATACGTTTTTTTCCTTAATACATTACGAACGGGTCATGTAGTTAGGTTGGTAGTATTTCAGAACATAAATGCAAATGAAAAACGCTTTTTTGTTGCTTTTTATGTTAATAGTCCTGACTACAACAGTTTTTGATTTTTAGCTGTTAAAATTCTTTTAGCAATATTTTCAAAGCCGAACTATGGTGTGGATTATACAGAAATGTGAAGTATCTTTGTCTACAACCAATATATTAGAAAAAGAGCAAAAGAGAAAATTGCCATAAAAAGTCTTGAAATTATTTAAATTAAAGAAATAGAGGATAAAAAAGGAAATACGAAAGTCAATTCTGAAACAAGTTTCCTTTCACAAAGGAGTAAGTTGCATAGAACAAACTTTTTACTGTCTAAGCATACTGATAAGAAATAGTAAACATCAAATAAATAATTAAATTCTATGGACACTAGTAATGATCCCACTTTTAAATCTTTGCAAGGTTACAAGACTTTTCCTATATTTTTGTTTATTCGTTTTAAAAATGGCCGAAACAAGAGAGAAATCTCGTTCTGTTTATTAAGATTTAAAGTTTCTGCACAAAATCCAATCAATCACATATCTTCAAATTTCAAAGTTGTCAATGCAATATTAAGGTACATTCAAAGTTAACATATCGTTGAATAATCATTTGGTAAATAGAGTTTCATAGATGCGCTTTACTATTGCGTTGGATATTTAGGGCACTTACTGGCCGTTAATTTTAGTGTTTTAAATTTATGCAAATGTCTCCTTAAAGAACACACACATAGCAACACAGAACAAATCAAACAACAAATCAAAAACAATAAATCAAAATTTCGACTGTGTGTGTTTGGATAACAATTTGCTTTAAAACACTCTAAAGAGCGTGAAAGGTTTTGAGATTATTTATTCCATTAACAATCTATCTTTGGCATACCAACTGGAAATCCGAATAACTTTCAAATTAAATTTACGAATTCTTAAAATAGACGAACTGAAAACAATACTCTCACTAATACAATAATCAACAAACGATATTCAATTTAAAATACTCAAAACATAATGTTTATGGTGGCTGTTGTAAAGACTTATAAACTTGATTTTATTGACAATGCTTGTTCTTATCGTTTATGCGCTTGTGCCTATCCTCAGGCACAGAAAATGCGACAGTTATGATAGTAAAACATTGTATCTCATGTAACTCATTACCAGTATTTTACTTGAAAATTTATCAGATTTAAGTGTAGCTGAAATGTGTCGTTTCAATGTAACTACGACAGACCATTTGAAAGGTTAATGGTGTAAATGAATCGTTAATGGAGGTTCCGGAATGGCTTTTCATCTAAGTATAAATAATTTCGCGTTTCAATTTACGCTTCACATTTCCGTCCAGATATAAAATGCGGGAAATATTTATTTGTATGGTATTTCTGGCTTGCAATGAGTATAATTTCACTTTAAAATTTGTTATAAAAGGAATATTTGTACATAAATTTCAGTATTAAAAATTGATACCAGAGCGTTAAATCATCTGAAATTCATCAATAACTGATACTGTATGACTAAACCATGTGATTATGCATTTTAGTTATTCCACAATAGATACTTTATTGAACTAGATTCGTTATGACACAATAAATGATTTATAAAAAAATACTGATATTTTGATACTGATATTCTATAGTTTTGTAAGTTTTACTTTATTGAGCTTTGAAAAATGCACAAAAATATTTGCAATATTTTTATGGATTAATGCAATGAAGAAATCAAAGACAAAGGTATATACTTAAACTTCTGTTGGATAAGGCACGGTTTTTTGTTTCTTTATTGGAGCAATAATCTATGCATTTTCAAATTAATTTTAGGTATGTGCCTTTTGTGTGTAATAAATAATCAATTCAAAAGTTCTATCCGTTATAATATTTTAGATTTTTTTCAGTACTATACACAGAAGGGGAAAGGTCGGATGGCTTCCAAAAATGGTTTTAACCTCACAGAGCAGTCATCAGCCTTCTATACTTATAGCTACTGAAGTATCCATCCATCTTGAAATTTTGGCATTTTTCTCTTTGTAGCTCTCTCTCCCTCACATATATAATTTTTTAAGATACAAAATTTTCCTTTCTTTCATAGAATTGAAAACAAAAGCTTAAATGCATATATAGGAAATAAATATTTTTTCCAAACACTTACTGATTTATTAAGAACCTTTAAACTCATATTAAAGATATATATTTTTTGTTTGTGCTAAATAACGTTGTTTTGGTTTTAAAAATAGTTTCTTTTATTTGAATCATCTCGTATCTTTGAAAATCTGTCTTTATAAATATTCTTTTGAATCCACCGCACTGACTAAATAAATTTAACACATTTTTTTTACGTCAGATTATTAGAAAGTAAAAAATATTTCACACAACAGTGTTATTTAACACTGGGGATCTCATTCCTTTAGGATAAATTCAAATGCTTTCCAGGTTACACAACCTAAGCATTTAAAACTGGCATATCAATTCTTAATGTATTGTTATTCAATTTCAAAATTACTCATCCAGTTAATTATATTTAAGGTATCCGACTACCCTAAAACTGTAAATTTGGCCAAACATTGGCAAATGTCTTTTTATGATTTTATTTTAGAGGCCATCTTATTAACTTTATAAAAAATATCAAGTTTATTATTTTCCGTTCACTAGAACAAAAACTACAAGTCTTTTAGCAAAAGCAGATGCCATTAATTTAAGCAAAACGTGTCATACTTTAAGAAGCGTTTTACTCGAAATGTGTTTTTGAAAAATGCTCAAACGGAGACAGTGGTTGCTCAAAAAGTTCTGAAAATAATTAACTGAAATTGTTTGTGTATGTTCTGTATAATAATAGAAGTGTTTTAACCTTCAGATTTATCAATCACTGCTTTATTACAAAATTTACAACCCTTTATGTGAATATAATCACTGTTTTTTAAGCAATTTCATATATTTATCTTAGTTATTTTAAGCAATTACTGAGATAAAGTGCTCTAGTTTTTGTAAAAATAAAAATATCTCTTATCCTGAAAATCATTTCAAAAATGAATAACATAGCAACACATCAGAATTGAAAAATAGAAAATTCGTTAATAAACTTTTGGTACAGAATGGGCCGCGTTTATATTACTTTTTGTAAATTTTTACCAATTTTTTCCCCTTTTAGTAATAATAATTTCTTTTATGTTACAAATGTTACAAAATAAATTTTTCTATTGATTAAAATGATTTTAAAGGAAAAGTATCAAATGAATAGTATATTCCGTTGAGATAAATTTTTGTTCAGATATTAATTAAACCTATTACCCGATTTTACAGATTTTGTAAAACCACTGAAATGTTACAAATATGTTTTTAAAAAATGAGGTCATGTATTAAAAAATTTAAAATTTCAGAATTTTGTAACTATACAATGTATTGTGCAAACAAGTCTTTGATGTTTTTTTCATGGATCACTTTCGTTTCACAAGATATTTTCTAGCTAGAATGGATGAATTTCCTAAATATGGTTTAGTAAACATAGAAATTTATTAGGTATTAAATATAGCAAGATTTAATTAGGTGAAGGGAAAAATTCAGTGTTCATAATTTTTTTAATCCAGAATAAAGCTTCCCTACAAATAAGCAATATTTTGTTTGTACTGTATTGCTTTACTACGGGAAATATAAAATTTAATGCAGCGTCTCATTATTTAAATAATATTATTAAGAACTTTAACTATAACTACCAAAATAGAGGGCTTAAATTATAATCATAATTTTTATACTTAGAAAACTTTATTTTTTCCCTGTTAAGTAGGAAAAAATGGACTAAAACCAATAACCCCGAAATATTGATATATTAAACTGTGTAAGCGGAATGGATTCTATTCATGTTTTAGTAAATTATAGAAATTAAAACTTTTTTTCGAAAAAATTTCTTGAAATGTTCTTGACTATTAAAAGTTGACATTCTTGTCAATAAAAAACAGCAGTACTTAAAATAATTCAAATTCAGTTGAATCTTAAATTAAAAAAAGCATTTTTTAAGTAAAAGGTACACTGAATACAAACCTTTTTGAACAAGAAGAAATCAAAATGATTGCCTTAAAATATTGAGAGGAAAATTGTTGAGACCTGTTGCGGATCAGCATCTAAATAGCGTGCAAGTGAAGTGTGTCATATAATTTTTTTTGCTTGAATAAAAAATTAAAAACATGTGCCGAATAAAATAGTTTGATTAAAAAAAACCTGAATTTTTAAATTTAGTTAATCGGTAAATTTTTTCTTTCTTTTTTTTCTGTAAAAATTAGACGAAGCAATTTAATGATCAGGGAATATATTTACCAGATGTCTCTAGGAAATGTGACTTACATGCTAAAAAACATCTAATATATATCATCCACCAAAATAATTTTTGCTCATACTTCTCTGTACAAGTACTATTATTTCTTAGAATCAAAATTAATAAATTTATTTTGATTCAAGAACGTGTAGGAAGAAGTAAAATTCTCTTTCTCTATTGAAGTGCTTTAAAATACTTTTATGGAAAATATTTGATTTAGAAGAAAACATATTTAAATTTCTCACTTGAAAATAAATCAATTTAGAAGTATTTTTTTTTGTAATTGTACAGAAACCTGAAGTTCACAAATGAGTTGCAAGTAAAGAATTTCAACAAAAGTAAAAAACGTTTTATGAACAAAATCTGTCGGATGGGAATCTATTGCAATTAGGAATTTATTCACTTCATTATACACTAAAGGTTGAAGAATAGAGTATAATAAAGAAGTTTTTAGATATTTATTGCATCTTTTGTTAACGATAATTTTTTCTCGGATAATTATTGTCATTTCTCAGAATGTACAATCTTGAAGCAAGTGAAGAAAATTTGTACTAAGCTTACTTTTAAAACCAATTTTAATTCTTTTTAAATTTATGAATGAGAGTTTATATTAAATGATTAATTTCATTGTGTGTGTGTGTGTGAACTTTTATAAATTCTTTTTGTAATTATATTAAAAAGAATTTTGAAAGATTTGGTTCCGAAGCGGAACGTCGAGGATTCAATAAACTGGAATAAATGCAAAATGTGACAAAAATATACACCAAAAGAAATTAAATTAAAATTCCCAAGAGAAAATAAGTATGGAAGCGTTATTTGTGTGTGGGAAGTAAGAAAATTAATATTTTAGATTTATTGAAAATTTCGCTTTCTGTGTAGATTTTCCACATAGTATATTTGCCTCATTAATATATAAGATATTATCTTCAAAAAAAATAACTGATGGTTTTCAATAGAAAATAACTAATTAAAATATCTCAAAAAAACTTTTCTATGATTTTCTGTTATAGTGATTCAGAGAATTGATAAAATATAAAACTAGCGTTTTAATTTTAGAGTACCACATATCGATCCCTCTTTATAAATTGATTTACTTTTGACTCATCATTAACAGCGATGACAAACATTTTTAGTAGAATTTATTTGCAAAAATAAGCACGAATGTTATTGCAGTTTCAGTAGGCACCCAAAGCGTAGAATGGACTTTATTTGATTCTACTCTGTTCAATTAAGTTTTAAGGAAAAAAAGATAATTTTCTTGTCTTTTTTTAGCTTTACTTTAAATATAATTTTAAGAATTAAATTAAAATTAATTAAATTGGGAAAAAGTGATGTAGCATAAATTAATATTTAATAATTTTTTAAAAGTGAATTTTTATCAGACATTTTCAAAATTTATTTACTTTATTTCTGAAAAGATATCCAAATAAGAATTGAAAGAACTATAGTTTGTTAAATTATAAATGTCAATTTTTTCGGTAATTTCTTGAATTCCATTTTGAAAGCATGTTAACTACTGATTAAAAATTTCAATTTGTTATAAGCAAATAACATTATTTAAAAAGTAAAGAATGAAAGAGAAATTTGTTTTTGATGCTCATCGCCAAATTGTACGAAATAAAGACAGTCTCATTGATGAAAAGAGTCACGCATTGAGAAGAGGATACTGTAATGGAATAAAACTTTTATGTGTGTGATCGTAATGATGATGGCTTACGTGATAAATATCACACGAAGGAGACACAGTTCCCTTCTGTACTATAACACAATTTTAAAGTTATCACTATTATCCTGCCGGATGTTCTACTTCTTAGGGTATAAAATAATAGTTTATCAAGTGTTGTATCGTAAAATGTCTTAACTACATCGATATATTTCCCCCCATTCACTGAGATTTCATTAATATGATGTTCGATTAGAGGTATATTAGTAAAATAATTTTTTCTAATATGTAATATTTATATGGATAAAAAAAGAAAGAAGACTGAAAAAATTATTGAATGACATAAAAAAGGGAACGTTTCTTAAAGAGAAATTGATTTTTCCGTCTTATTTTGAACTTTCCATAAATACCTTACAGAAAGAAAGTAGTTTTTTCAAGCAATAATTCTGATATTGTGATAAATATTTGTGTAATATACATGCTCTGTGAACAGTTTGGTATGACAAAACATTATATTTCTTATGTTTATCGGGCTATTGATTATGCTACAATAATTTCAACGAAAATTTTAATAAACGCTTCCCTTACAAATTTTTTTTGAAAAATAATTGCAAGAAATCATCAAATTTTTTTATTTTATTATTAAATACAAGGAAATGAAACAAAATAAAATATACGTTTTAAGTAGAATTTTTAATTTTTTACAGGTGTAAAAGCATTTAGTCACTATTATCCTGCCGGAGTTTAGTTTACTATCCCGAGATCTCGGGCAAATGGAAATAAGTCAAATATTAGTCTTTGTAAGATAGTTTTTGAAACAAGGGACAACACAAAGTGATACCTGACATTCTGTACACTGGTATCTCTGGTCTCTTTTCTTACTGGCTTACCTCTTGACGGGAGCATAGAGTACACTGTCTAGTTGAATTAGATTTTTTTCAGCAGCAGGAATAACATTTGGAAAATTTCCAGAGGTTAACCTGAGTGATGAAGGATTAATGCCGGGTCTTTCTGATGCTGCAAGAAACTTACGATAATTTATGAAATTATTTGTTCAATCTCAGTTCCATTCTAAATGGCTTATGGGATCGAGAACCTCCTGATTTACAGTATGAAATGTAGGCTACGTGCAGAAGTATCACTTACACTATTTTCAATGTCCACCATAATCACTCTTTGAAAAATCATCGCTTTCGCTATCTTGTATCATAACCATTATTTTACTTTTTTCAACGGAACTATCCTTCTTTAGGCATTACTAATCCACCAACCCACGTATACTATACAGTAGGAAAACACGTGACGTATCCCGCCAAAAGATCCACGAAACCAACAAAATTTTGCAAACTGCCAATCAAAGCTGAATATTTCCTTTCATTTCCTCCTGGCCAAGTAAAACCATGATAAAACATATCGTACTGAAAAATTCTGCTTCTCCCGAGTTTCTCGGGATAAAAATTATCTGCAATATATACGAACCCGAGATATCTCGGGATAATCAGGCAAGCGGTTAAAACTAAGCTTTTAGATGCCCGAATAGCACTCCCTTTTTGCAATGAAAATTTTACTGTACTTTGAAGACTTTGAATCCAATTTTTTACTTATTACTTTTTCTAGTTTTCAAAGATGACACATGAAAAAAAAATACAAAATCTGAAAATATTGTAATAGATTCATTAATAAATGTAGGAACGATAATTTCTTTTTTAAATATGTTCCTATAAAACAATTTTGTTTAATTAAAGGTACATATTTCCTATATTGCTAGAGAAAAGAAAATATTTTAAAACGGAGTGATATTATGTATGTGTGGGGTAGGTAAATAGTAAAGAAGTGTGTACAGCAATTATCACAAAAATAAAATTAAGCAAAGGGCACTATTTTTTAAAAGATAACCACGTGGTTTAAAAATTTGAAACTAATTGTATTTTTTTGGTAACTATAATAGAACTTGCACATGTGTGTTAGAAAATGCACATGAATGAGCTGTTTTCAAGCAAATTTTCTGCAGCTGTACGATGTTTGTGGTATTATCTTTTGCATTGCCAAGCTATTTATTTGAATAAAATAACACGAGCTCTCTCTATACTTATACGAATATTTATTAGATACTTCATAGTATTAAAATGTAATTGCTTAAAGGGGCTTACCCATGTGACAGCCTGTTTTTTAAGCATTTTTAGAATTTTTTTTTTGATGACCAGTAAAAAGATAGAATTTTTAAAAAGGATAAAGAAAGAAAGTTTTTTAAAAATTTATTTATGTGTATTTTAAGAGTATGTCTAAAAATGTTTTGTCAAAAATACCGACTCTGAACACACCCGTCTCGAAAAAATGGATGCTCACTTCCTGTACGACTCCGGCTGATTGGCTTATCTGAAATAAAAAAAACATTAACGGCGTTTTAATCTATAAGCTTAAATGCACCGAATGGACCATACTCAATTGAAAATATTAAAAATTGAATTTTTGGTAGATCTCTGAAGAAAAGTTTCGAATTTCATGGTTTTTTTGTTATGTTTTTACTATAAAAATAGAAATATTTGAATTTTGGAACGATTGTAGTCCATTTAGTGCGTATATAAGTGCTGAGTCTACCCTATAAATTTGAAGCCATTCGGTCAAAACATTCTTAAGATATGATGGAGGAAAGTTTAAAAAACACAGTTTTGAGAAAAACGCGTTTAAAGTTTCAAGTCCAATTAAAACAATGAAAGTCTTTACTTACGCTCAATCGGCGCTGCCTGGTGGCGAAGACTAAAACAAGTTCGACAAAATATTCAATAACCATTGATACTTCCTTTCAAACCTCTACGAACTTGTATGAACAGCATAGAAGGGTCAATGGTATCAAGCCGACTGTGCAGAATAGGCCCAGTCTTTGATTGCCAACTCAGCGCACCGAACAGCTGCTCTTCTAACACTTGCTTCTTTGTAACGACTTCGAATTTTAAAAAATCACTTTAACACCGTATATTCTAGACATGTTAAAAAAGAAATTTATATGGAAATTTTTTTTTGATTTTAAAATTATAAATAAACCCCTTAAAATCATATATAAGATTTACGACTGTTATCTTATTAGATTATTACTGTTAAAACGATTGCATTCTTTTTTTCAAATATTTATATTAAGAGTTTTTCCTTTGGATTAGAAGTAATAAATTAATACTGCAATAATAGAAGCAAATAAATTTTGAAGATCAATGCAAAAATATGTTTATGAATTGAAATTAAAAGCTCCATTGAGAACTTTTTACTCAGGATAATTCAAAGGGGGAAAAAAAGAGACATATTTCAGAATTTTCCCTTTGTAAACAAAATTGATATTTTAGAATGTAACTAAATTTATTTGTTGCATATATTGGTATTTTGAATCAGAAAAAAAAATCGGTATCAGCAGCCTTATTTAAAAAGTCCGATTAACAAGGAAAAAAGAGTACTTACGTATTATACCGTCAACCAATTTCGTCAAATCGCCAAAAGTCGAGCTATGCAGAAAACAGTGTAAACCGTTCTCACGCATGTTTGAACTCAAAAACACCGACAGCATTTGGCGACATTCTTTGAATCGGAAACCAACTGTCTTTTAATTTGGCGAAATTGACCAACGGTACAATACTTATATACCGAATAAAGCAACATTCCAAAAATAGCCAATTTTTTAAATCCTTCAAACTTGACTGATCAGATTTTTGCATGAAAAGCTCAGGGATGAATTTATTAAAATAGACAAAAAAAAAGGGGGAAAGAAGCAGCTCTTATGAATAATATATATTCCTATTTTTTAAAACTCTTTTCCATTTCCGCAGGAGCGGAAACTAATACACGTTGGATGGATTTATCACGTACAAAAAATTTAAAATCATACCCTTTAAAAGATTGGAAAAATGACGGTTTCCCGTTTTGCGCTGTGAGCACAGCCTCTTTTTCTGAAAAGAATATCAGAAGTTCCTTTCTATGAATTACTTATCTAGTGATCGTCAATTCTATCGATAGAGTCTTTTATATTGACTTTAACAAAACTCAACAAAAGTTCTGCTCCAACAGTTGAATAAAATAGCAATACTATATATATTTACTTCCTTTAGAATTACTGCTCTGAACATGTGTGAATCTCAAACGTACACCAAGCTTTAAAGGAGCCCTGGAATTCTATTCTAATCCTAGAGGGATAGATATGCTTTATACCTCTTGACATGGTTTTCAGAAGATCAATCTATTTTCGTGTTATGTTTTTTGGTATGTCTGTTTTAGGGAAATGTGAAAAAGAGATGGGCAATTTTTTCTTTTTAACAGAAGCATAGAAATATACAAAGCTTAAAAATCAATTTATAAGTAATTTCTCAATACTTGAAAGTATAAGTTATTAATAAGTAATATATATATATAAATTTTTAAAGTCAATTTCTACTCAGGTCAACAATTTTTTTTTATTTTAGGTACTTTTATTAAATAATTACAATTAATATAAATATTTATATACATATGACAGAATCACAATATTAAGTGGTAAAATTAAAAGCGATTTCCTTGCAATAATTTTCCATTTTTTTTTCTATATATGGTGTTGGACTATTATTTTTGTTTGATACTATATATATTTATTTATTATAATTAAATTTAATTATTCCAATAAAATAGTACAGTAAAGAGAAATCACTTCCTTAGAAATTAAGCCAATCTCAGGTGGGATTCCAACACACGACCTTCGGATTAAAACTCCAACGTGCTGTCCATTACGCTACGACACAACGGGCGAATTTTGCTTTTTTAAAAGCTTTTATTTAACTTGCAATGTTGGTATGTAATTTGTTCGGTGGAATTTTGCAACTCAATTTTAAAGCAATCTTCAGTTGATTGAGCTGAAATTTTGTATACACGTTTAGTTTGATGACAATGCATATTTTGACCATTTATATTCCGATATTGCAATTAGTTAAAAAGATAAAAATTAAGAACCTTAAAACGCATAATTGTTTTACCGGTGTGGGCTGTTTATTCTGTTGTGCTTGGTGACGCAAAATGAAGAACGAAGAGGGGACTTTTTTTTGTTGAGTTTTGACGTTCTTAAAACAGAAATCTAATTTTTTTTTAATAAAACTTACAGACTCGGATTCGGAAGAATAATTTGTTTCGCCACGATGCGTTGCAATTTTTTTTTCAAAATAATAATACTTGTATTTTTTTACGATTTTTTAAAAAAAGGTGGCAAAATTGATGTGTTTTTATGAAAATGATGTCCAAATTGTTGCGTATGAATTTTTTTTCGTTTGAATGAATCGACATTCCTTATTAAAACAGCTCATGATTTGCTCTTTTAGAATAAGTTACTTAAAAAATAAAATGCCAAAAACTTTTTTTTACGGTTTTTAAAAAGTACTCAAAATTTTAACTAAACACTTAATAACTTCTTCATTTATGAAGATAATCTCACGAAACTTTTTTTTCGTGTGTAGAATAATATTATCCAAAATCTGTACGAAGATTGAAAAAGTTGCTTAAAAATTATGGATTTTAAAAATATTTTGTGTTTTTCGTCTAGTACCGTTTTTGCGATAATTCATTTAGCTAGACTGTTCGAAATTAACTGGCAAACGACATTGCAACAATGATGCATTGAATAAGATGAACAGGCTGAGAAATCTGTCCAGCGATAACTAAAAAGTAAAAAATAAATTAAAAGTGAAAAAAAAACTTTTTTAAAAGCAAGCTTTTATTTAAACGCACTAAAAAGAATAAAATAAACTTTTCCTGTAAAACTTTTTTGACTATCAACTTAAAACGTTATTACACAATTTATATGATATAAAAGCTTTTCATGAGATTTAACTGTGTAGATATACAAGTAAATTAAATAACTTGATCTGATTGATTTTAATTTTTAAACTTTTCAATTTAAGGTATCCGACTACCTTAAAATTTTGAATTTTGCCAAAAATTGACACATTTTTTTTATGATTTTGTTTTATAGGACATCTTATTAGTTTTATAAAAATACCAAGTTTATCATTTTCCGTTCTATAGAACAAAAACTAGAAGTGTTTTAGTAAAAGCAGATGCCACTAATTTAACCAAGATGTCACACATTAAAACGCGTTTTACTCGAAATGAGATTTTTTAAAAATAATCAAACGGGCTAACGATTGCAAAAAAAGTTTTGAAAATAATTAACTGAAATTTTTTCTGTAAGTTCTGTATAATAGTAGAA
Source organism: Trichonephila clavata (assembly GCA_019973975.1). NCBI lineage: Eukaryota > Metazoa > Arthropoda > Arachnida > Araneae > Nephilidae > Trichonephila > Trichonephila clavata. Next base: position 24,617 of record BMAO01013396.1, read on the forward strand.
TTGTTTTAACCTTCAGATTTATCAATCACTGCTTTATTACAAAAATTACAATCCCTTATGTGAATATATTAATTTTTTTAAGCAATTTTATATAATAACTGAGATAAAGGGCTCTAGTTTTTGTAAAAAAGAAAATATCTCTTATCCTGAGGTCATTTCAAAAATGAATGACATAACAACCCATTAGAATGAAAAAATAAAAGATTTGCTCATAAACCTTTGGCATAGAATGGCCCGCATTTATGCTATTCTTTGTCAATTTTTACCTATTTTTTCCCATTTTAGTTATAATAATTTATTTTCCTCTTCTTAGTTTTAGCATATTTTTCTTAAAATGTACTAAACAAATCCAAAAATAACAAAAACATCCCCATATCTCCAATTTTTAAAAGAAGTTGTCACAACCAGACAGGTACCTTAAGTACATACGAGTACTTAAATCTCGCGACAAGCTTTTATATCATATAAATTGTGCAATGACGTTAGAAGTTCATAGTAAAAAAGGTTTTAAATGAAAAGTTTATTTTATTCTTTTTAGCGCGTTTGAATAAAAGCTTGTTTTAAAAAAGTTTTTTTACTTTTAATTTATTATATATGATGTGGGACTGTTATTTTTGTTTGTTACTAGTTAATGAATAAAAATAAATAGAATTAATGTGAATTAATATTTAAAAAAACTGTATTAACATCAAGTGTCATCCACTACAAGTTTAAAAAAAAGCATTTGAACTTGAGTGGATGAGAATAAAAAGTATTTAAAAAAAACGATTGAAAATTTGAACAAGATATATATATATATATATATATATATATATATGTCGTGTTTTTCGATTGAATATCAAGACTTTTGATTTTAACCATCTTTATTCCATGAGATAATTTTGTAATCTGTTTGTAAGAGAGAGAGAGAAAGAGACGGACACATGTTAACCATATGAATAGGCGGCCCCTCTGAAGCCATATGCTATTCAAGTACGCTTCTTATTCAAGAGGTATACTTGAGAATTTAAGCGTGACATGTAGGTAATAAAAATTGATGGTAGGAGCGGCGGAGATGTTTAAAAGCCATAAGTTATATTTTCCCGAACTGGGTAATAAATTTAATACTTGAAGTTGTAACGGGAAGATAAAAGTTAGAAATGGACTAGCCATTTAATTTTAGATCTAATTTAATTATCCTCACACACACACACACACACACACACACACACACACACACACACACACACACACACACACACACACACACACACACACACACACACACACCACACACACACACACACACACACACACACACACACACACACACACACACACACACACACACACACACACACACACACACACACACACACACACACACACACACACACACACACACACACACACACACACACACACACACACAGGGTGTCCAGCCTTAATGTGACCCAATAGCTAATTCCCGAACCGTTCGGTTTAGATATGCACTTGAAATTTGAAAAATGTTTTAAAAAAGGTAAAGCATGTTTTTACGTGCTTTTCAAACCAAAAAACCCATTTAGAAAAAAATTACAAAAATTAATTTTTTATACGGTTCCAGGTCCTATCACTTATATTTAGGAAAAGATGTAGTATACAAAAACAAAGTAAACACAAAAAGTTTCATTTTATTACGATAAAAACTGGCCGAGTTATGGAACTTTGAAAATCGTATATTTTATCCATTTTCTCTGCTATTATCAAGAAGCTAGTAAGGGGCCGTCTCCAAAGTGAAATTAGTTGGAGCTCTGCCAGGAAACTTTCGCTCTTGCACGTCACTTTTATGTAAATTGTTTTTAAATTTAAAATAATTTTAATACAATAATTGAGTACTTAAGAAATAAAATTTATTCTGTGTACGTGTAAAACATAGAAAAAATAAAATATTTTGGACTAAGAAAACATTTTAAAAGCAGTTCCAAAAAAATAGACTTATATGCTGCGGCTTCAGTCTGATTTGCTGCGTTTTTGCTAATCATGACGATTGTTAAAAATCTGTTGTGTAGTCGCTGGCAATTGCATACAGTCGTATTTTAATATTACGAATTCTAGTACGGAAGAACGAGATGTATACAAATGAAGAATACTGCGAAATGGTACTGTTTTATGGGCAGTGTAATCGAATAAGAGAGAGGCGGCAAGACTTTACGCAATTAAATTTTCCACTCGAAGACATCCATCTTATTGTACAATTCCCCGTGCTGTTCAACGCTTGTATGAAACTGGGAGTTGTCATAGACGTATCCCCTTGTCTCGTGCCACACCTCGTGCCTTCACCATTATTTAAGTTAATTTGGTCATTCTGATATAATGAATAATTCATGATTGACACATCATTCCATATTATGCTATAATTTGAACGGCAAATCCTGCATTATTTTGCTGCTATTTGTTAAAACTAGCTGTTTTACTTTTTTCGGTACAAGTTGTATTTCTTTAATTTAATTTTTATTGTTTGCCATACAGCAATACAAATTGTCAATCTATGATGTTTACTACGATGTTTTAATATTACTTTGATGTTTTTCTTTCGCTCTTTCTGTAGATAGTGAATTACTGTTCTCTTAAACTCAATTTATATACGGCCCCCTTTTCTGAGCAACTCTGATGCTTCAAATTTATGTAGGCATAACTCGGTCCGTTTTTATCGTAATAAAATGAATTTTTTTGTTTACTTTGTTTTTGTGTACTACATCTTTTCCTAAATACAAGTGATAGGACCTGGGGACCGTATAAAAATTTATTTTTTCTAATTTTTTTGTAAATGGGCTTTTTGGTTCGAAAAGCACGTAAAAACATTCTTTACCTTTTTAAAAACATTTTTCTAATTGGAAGTGCATACCTAAACCGAACGGTACAGGAATTAACTATTGGGTCACATTAAGGCTGGACACCCTGTATATAGGGAGAAAGTGAACTAACATTAGGAATTGAACTATTTTAATTTAAGGGGATTTTAGAACAAGCTTTAAGTCAAAAAATAAATTATAATAAAGGAGAAAATATTTTCAATCAAATATGTGTGTGTGGAGAATTAAACTGATATGAAGTCACACACACAAACAAATAATTTTGCCAAACTGATTAATCGATATTCGGATTCAAAATTTTGATTCATTTCAACTAAAGTGATTTGTTTTCTAAGTTTCAGATAGTATTTCATACAAAGACATATAATTTCAGCGTATTCACTTAGCAAAATTTACTTCGTTCAAATATACTATAACAGAAAATCAAGGTACGAAAGATATTTTAATGTTTAATGTTTTAGTGAATGTTAAAAAAGCTATTATCAAAAACTACAAAAGTATTTAAAAAAAGCCATACATAATTGCAAATAAAATTGTTACTAAATAACTAAAATATAAGAAATACAAAAAGTAGAAAAAAATAATTTAAACTGAGATTTTTATTTTACGTAAAGAAATTCAGGGAAGGGGTGGAGAGAGAGTCAGTTGTAATAACGTCGCTCTATAAAGCTACACAAAGGTGATTGGCGATGGACCTTGTAATTTTGAGCCATGGTCAAGTGACGAGGATGACTCTTGAGCTGGGACCCCTCTCCTAATTTCCACATCGCATCAATGGGAGGACATGTGATTCTCGGCATATTTAACGAGCATCGACCCCCTCTGCACGGCGGATTTTCTGCCGCACCAGGCTCGAACTCATGACAAACCACCCACGAGTTCGTGACCTTGACTCCAAGGTGACCGCGGCCATAAAGAAAATTAGGATTGCTTTGGGGAAAAAAATTGTTTCTTGGCACTGAACTCATACTTGATGGATATTTTGTGGATGAATATTTTTCTTAAAACTGTGCGTTAAGAACTGCAGAAATTCTTTTTCATTTTTAATGGGGTTGCGAATTGGTGTTTTATCATTGCAGACCTTGTTGACATTCCTCGGGAGATGATATCTCTTTTTATTGAGGCACCATATAGGTAGAATACCAATCGCCACAGGCAATTTTGACGCCTAATTTTCTCTCCTGAGGGAGGTACCTGATCTCTGATGATGCTAAGCCGTGCTTAGGAATTTAATTCACTGCAGAATATAATTAAGTTGAAATAAAATATTTATAATTTATGTAGTACAATAAATAACTCATAAAATTTGTAACAATGAATTATAATCCTTAAAATCTATTGTTATCGTACGAATTAATCTTCCTTAGCTAAACGATAATTTTACACTTGTTTAAAACATATTTTTTCTTTAATTCGCGCAGTTAAAATTATGTGACATTTAAGTAGAAAATTGGAAAACCATCGTAAAAATTGAGTTATCAAACAGCAAATGCTCCATTTATAGTTTTTTTTAATTCTTAGATGAAAAAAAAAATAAGGAATCAAATCCAAAGCAAATGCGTCTGTTTTCAATTATTTAGGAATCTCAACTCCTTTTATTTCAAATGTGCGTTTTAAAATTTCGATTATAAATATTTAAGCTAATTGTGAGAGTTTTCATATTGAAAATAACTTTTTTAATTAATATATAATCCAATTATTCATCTCTGCTCGAAAAATATTACAATTTTAGAGTTGCAGAAGAAGTATTAAAATCCACATACTCTAATTTATTTATTTATTATAAATTCACCTTACAGTTTGAATCGTAAACTTAGTTTCTTTAAGTTAAGCCGAATTCAATAATTCGAAATGGTCTGATAAAGGAGGTGTCTACAGATGTTTTGAAATCTCGGATCGTAAATCTCAAATAGCTCTGCTTTGATTCAAAGACGAAGGCGTGAAATATTTAAAATGTATTAAAGCTTCAGCAACTAATCGTTTTACAGATTTGATTTCGCCCCTAACCATAGTTAGAAATTCCGCCTTAGTTCTGTAGCAGGAAAATTCAAAAGACTGTAATAGATATATGTCTAGAGTTTACTGAAGCTTTTGAATTGATTACGTACACTTTGGAGATAGGAGAACTTATTTATCTTCACATTGGTTGAATATTTGTCGAAATATATGCGTACACTTTCAGTGAAGATAACATATTTAACGCAATCCATCTCGATTTAGTAAATGATAATACTTTTTAATTAATCTAAGAAAAGTTTACATGAACGAATATTAATTTAAAACAAAAAAATTAGGTAAATAAGTTTATATTTAATTACGCTAATAAATTTTTTTTAAATGTGTTTTCCTTGAAAGTTGAAATACAGATAAAAATATAAACAAAATACAAAAAGAATATCCAACAAGTAATATAAACAATTAAGTCAATTCCTATTTTTAAGTCAACAAATAAAAGTTTTTATTTTAGTTACTTTTTATTAAATAGTTACAATTAATATATAAATACAAGGGGTGATCAAATGAAAAGGTACGAAACGACACGGTGGGTACAAATATAGACTTTATTCAAAATATACACCATAGGCCTGAGCACAACGATCCCACTGATGAACAAGCCACAGGATTCCTTGTTCCCAGAATTCCTGTGGCTGTGACGAGAGCCAGTCCTTCACAGTGTCCTTGAGTACGTCGTCCGAGTTGAAGCGCTTTCCTTTCAGGTGTTTCTTCAGTGGACCAAACACATGGAAATCGCAGGGTGACATGTCCGGACTGTAGGACGGATGGTCCAACGTCTCCCATTGGAACTTGTCCAGTTCCATTTGTGTGACTCTGGAGACGTGTGGACGCGCGTTATCATGGAGCAGAACCACACCCTCCGTGAGCAGCCCCGGTCTTTTGTTCTTGATGGACCTGCGTAGGCGTCGGAGTGTCTCACAGTACACATCGGAGTTAATGCTTTTTCTGTGCTCGCATCATTTGGACGCCGCTTTTTATAAGAGCCTTTGCTCTCTCCTGCGCATGCGGGCACCCGCGCATGATCCGATCCCAGTCAGAGTCTCCAATGGCATCCCGAGATGTCTCGCTACATTCTCCCTTGGCGGAATATGCAAATATTTAACTGTTTCATTTTTATGTCGTTTCGTACCTTTTCATTTGATCACCCCTTGTATGATATACATATGACAGAATCACGATACAAAGTGACAAAATAGAAATCGATTTTCCTTGATATATATCTTCCATTTTCCTTTCTATGTATGGTGTTAGAATATTTTGTGTTTGTTTGTTACTATTCATTCATTAATTAAATTTAATTATTCTAATAGAATAGTATAGTAAAAAAAGAAGTCACATTCTCAGAGATAAAGCCATCCCAGGTGGGATTCAAGCTCCCGACCTTTGGATTAGAAGTCCAACACGCTATCCACTGCGCTGCAGGGACACAACGAACGTTTTTCTTTCTATATATTCTGTTGGACTATTATATTTGTTTGTTACCATTTATTCATTTTTTAAATTTAATTAATGAAATAATATTTGAAAAAACTGTTTCAACATCAAGTGTCATCCACTGCAATGTTTTAAAAAATGTATTTGAACTTGACTGGAGATGAATAGAAAGTATTTTATTAACGATTGAAAATTTGAACAAATATATATATATATTGGGAGAGTGTAAAATAATAATAGGAATTGAAAAAGAGAATAAAAAAATAGGTATAAGATGTTTGCAATGAGAGATTTCATTACTAATTTGTTTAAATATACAGTAAAACCTGTTTTCGCGCGTGCTGTTTTTTTTATGCGATTTTATTTTTTAACGATTTTTTTATGCGGTATATGAATTTCAATGGCGTTGGTGCCATTGTATTGTTTTCTGTCAGAGCACATATACATACTTTAAGACGTTCTTGTTATAAACAGCCTCCCGACAATGCAAATAATAAATCACTCAATTAAAATTTGAAATTGTATCTTCAATTGATGAAAGTGATTTTGAACCTATTCATCACAAGAAGATGCCCGTTTTGGATTACGAAGAGTAGCAGAGAATTAGTATATACTTTTTCAAAACTTCTCCATGTGCACAGTGAGAAATTAAATGTTCTTAAATGTTTCATGTGTAATTTAATTATTTATTTTGTTTGGAAGCACTTCCTCATGCATTTCGTAAATAATTGATGCATTTTCTATGTGCGAATTTTTTTATTCGATCACTCTCCACCGCATAAAAGAAAATTCTTTAGTATATGGTATAATATCTTCAGTATATTATATATAAATATTTATGAAATTTCCGAATATTTTTTGAGCGGTTTCTTTTATGCGGTCCCTATCCACCATACTAAAACAGGTTTTACTATATATCTATAATTCCTTAACATAATGTTTTTAATATAATATTTAAAAGCTCTAAGAACCAAACAAAAAACACGATTTTTTTTCATGAGCTATGAAAACTGCAAAATTTCTAGGAAATTAAGGTTTACCATTTACCATGAAACTGACATTCATGTAAGTGATTTGATTTTCACTTAGTTACTTGAAATATATTTCACAATAATTCCTAAGCAATGTTGGCAATATCAATCAATGAAATTTCGGAGAAATTGATTATATTTCCCGAAAAATCTACAATCTTTTCAAACATTTAGATTTAATACAGTGATTATTTTAATTAGCTATAAAGCTTTATTTATAGCCTCTAATTATTACAGCTTTCATGTTAATTAAGCTACTAATAGCCACTCATATGTATGGAGTTCAACAATTCTCTCTTGTTATTACAGCTATAAAGTCTAAGTAACTACTAAACTATAAGAATTATTTAGTAGACTTTAGTAAGAGTTCTGGAGGCTTTGTGTAAGTAATCTATCACTTCAGTGATCCTAAAACCTTTATTAACACATTTTTTCTTATTCTGTGTTTAATTTTGCGTTTTTGTATTAAAAAAATTACATACGATATTCCTCAATACATATTTATTAAAATAAGTAAAATTTTTGATCTTTTATTTTTCTTATGTAGAGAGAGTGAATAGGAAATTTAATGATTAATTTATTTAAAGAAGTTTTAAAGTGAGCCAATTTATTTTCTCCTCCTTAACCCTCTTGAAAATGAATTAACACTGTGTTCATGGATGAGGGGTTTTATTGGAGTAAAATGTTAATCATTTTAAATGAGAGTTTGACGGCTTATGAAAGTAGTGTGAATAATTAAGGATTAAATTTGAACTTCATAGATCGAGAATCATTTATCATAAGTTATAAAACTTATTTTTCATGCTTTCTAATTATCTTAATTCAGTTGAATACAGCAAATATTATTTTTTAGGTACTCCTTTTTAATTCTGAATTATGACAAGGTAAAAAATTACTAAATTGTTTAAAAAATATATTAGCTAATGGATTTGATGTGTGTGCGTGTATGCTGGGGAAATCCTTATCTTTAACATTTAATCCTTAATATTCACTATTCATAATTTTTTAATACATACATACTCTTCATTTATGAAGATTTGTTTTTATTTTATACTTAAATCCTGCACAGTTACAATTAATGAGATATTTTCTTTTTAATTCCACTATGTTACAAAATATTTAGACAGTTTTGGAAGCTTCGTTTGTCTGAAAGTACATTTTTATACCCCAACTATAAATAATTTTGTTGTTTAAAAGTTTCTTTGTTTAGTATCGTTAATGCATTTATATTTAAGCTTTATCATTTTGTGTAATGTGTTCTCAAAACATGCTGCTAAGTTTCTACCAAAAAAATTAATTATGCTGTTGAGCTCAAGACAATTGTAACCTCAAAATTAAACTGTAGCTGCAAATTCACAAGCAAAACAAGAAGATAATCCCAAATAATTAAGATACGCTTTTAGAAATTCTTGAAAATTCTATTTCAGATTATAATTTTGTACTACTCTTCGTTGCCATCAGATTTCTTAAATTTCAACTATTTCCTTTAAAATGAACGACGTATATGTTTTTGTATGTGAACTTGTAAAGAATTAAAGGGATAAATATTTACATTTTATGCTCTGTAAATTTCCAGATTTTTATTTCTTTTTTAATGGTCATAACTTAAGTGGAAAAATTAGTTTACTCTGAATTATTAATATATTATTCGATTAAAAATGTTTGATTATAATGCATATTTCATTATGGAATGTTACCATTCGAGTATTTATTTAAACTAGATTTGATTTGTGATTATAATTTTTAGACGCACTGTGAAACAACACGAGTGCTACTGTTATGACGCATCTATACGCGACCTTCTGAATTATCCTCTTGGGAAAAACTTTGGGGCTAGCTTTCGCGTTAATTCACAGTTATCCCTCAAGAAAAAACCTTGATATGTAGATTAGTTTGACTATATAAAGTCAAAAGATTTTGTAAATGTAAGAGAAAAGGAGCAGAGGAACTGTTGCGGTGATACGTTGGTGAGAATTTATTTCATTATCACAACGTGAGTTAAAGAAGGAGTTTGCCACTATAATAAATTAGTGGATTGAGAATTAATAATCCAAGATAGAGTAGATTAGATTAAATTAAGCAGATTACTAGCACATGCTTACTTATTGTAGATTGCTTTCTTTATATCACACCTAGGGTCTCCTCTTTTAGGTTCACTTGCGGTTGATTAGTGTGCATGAATAGTAATAAATATTAAATATTATGGAAGTTTCAGGTGATGCTTTGTTTCCCCCTCACCCTTAGATCAGCAGGACGATGAAGGAGCGACTTCAAATAGAACGCGCTCTCACTCTCAACGTGGACCTCATAATTTTGAAACACGGTCAAGTGACGATGACACTTGCGTTGGTACTCCCTCTCCTAACTTTCCCACCATACCAATGGGAGGACTTTGAGCTTCGACAGATTTAACGTGCATCAGCCCCTCTGCACGTCAGGGTTTTCTGTGGCACTAGGTTTCACAACTGTGAGTCGACAACGCTGGCCACGAGCCTAGAATCATGACTACGTGTCTACCACGGCAACTTACTTTAAACCAGATAATTATACATATATAAATATATATAGTCGGATTTACTAGGATTTTTATTTCTTGGAATTTGATGTTTGGAATTGCCACATTAGTCAAATGTTTGTGGCCAGAACTCATGATTGGCTAGTTTCCGTTGAATCGTGGGTTTGAGCCTGAAGTCACTAGACTGCCACATAAAGGAGTCTATGCCCGTTAAATCCATCAACGCTCAAAATCCTCGAGCTGGCGTAGAGTAGAAATTTGGAGCGTGGTGTACCAGCGCAAGTGTCCAACTTGTCATTTGACCATGGTTCAAAGTTATCTATTATCTAAATGAGAAATCTTAATCAGTCAATCTATATAGAAAAGTATCACTTTAATCTCAATGCCCTTTATCAAACTTGTGACGGATCTATACGCGTCCTTCCACTAATCCTCATGGGAATTCTTTTAGGCCAGCATTTACAACCAATCTTCTCTGAAGTGTAGAAAACGTGATATGCAAATTAAGTTTAATATATATATTCTTTCTTCGTGTGATTGAGAGTCAGTGAATTGTGAATAGATTAGAAGTGAAGTAAATTTGCAATGAAATATATACGCAAACAAAATAAGAAGCCAGAAGTTTGGATATTAAGAAAGTGATAAGATTAGCTAGCAGGAAATGCTAAAGTCAACTTAAAGGAAATAGAAGACTGCATGAGTTCAGGTACTGTGATCTTAAATTAGGTCGATGTTAGAATGTTAAACTAATAGTGAGGTCATTAAATACGTAAGCACTGTGTAAAGTAATATTAAAGATAGAGCTGCATGATTGAATATATTCTCCCCAACGTGAATCTCGTCTCCCTCTTGCTCTATTACTGATTTAAATAATCTTATTTATAGTGTTATTTGTGTTTGAGTTGTTTACAGAGATAAATAAAATAATTAAATTTCATCATGTCGTATGATCCTTTAGTTCCTTCCACACCTTTAGCTATGTCACAGGGTAGAAGGGATGAAAACGAGTAACAAACTTCATAATTACATATAAATTATTTGATTGCTTAATATTTACTGTTGTAAATTGTGCTTAATTGAATCCATTTTATTTATCGAAACTATCTAGAATTTCGAGGTTTTCAAAAATTCGTTACGACTGAAATTGAATAAGTATTTATTGTGTCATGATAACACTTGGTATTATATATTTCTTGAAAGGTCTTAAGAAACTACTACTAATATTAAATTGCATTTAATCTTTTGTATAATCAAAATATTACAATAAAATTAGACCTGAAATGTTTTATTATAATATTTTTGTCTGAAAGTGTTAATTGCTTCATATTAGGTTTTGAATTAAAAAAAAAACCAAGTCCTAATTCAAATAGGTTTGAAATATGTGATTCTGATTTATACTTTAATCAAGATAATTATATTCACTCAATTTAATGTTACTTTTTTTGTATTTTTGAAATCTTAACTTAATAAAAATATTTTGTTGCTGTCAACTCATTATATGTATAGTCCAGGTTTGTGATATAATTAATCCGAATAGATATATGTTTATAATTGGAAAAAGTAAGTAAAGACTCAGTGGCAAGCAAAATTAAAATACAAAAAATAATTAAATATTAATTTAAACTTGTAATATAAATCTCTTTATAATAAAGCGATATCATTTCTTAAAAAGTATTTTGCTTAAAATACTACTATTTCTTCTATTTTGTGAAATGGAAAGATTTCAACAAAATTCAATTTTTCTTCTTTTACCAAAATATTTCAATTTCTCCTTTTAAATCTAATGATCCTTATTGAGGAATTTATTAAGTAAATTTTGAGAACACCTTTTACTATTTTTTTTCTAAAATAAAAGGAATTAGTACTTTTTTTCTGAGATAAAGTTAACTCCTCAAAAAGTGTACTTAACGATAAAAAAGGCCAAAAAATAAAAAACAACTGCAATAATAATGTTGAATTTAACTTTTCTGAAAAAATCCCTAATCGGGGAAAAAGTCCTTAATCCTTTTTGCTTTAATTTAAAATGAAAGAAATCTGTTCTGTGTAAATCTACTTATTTTATGAGTTTGCAATTAAAATCTCCTTAAAAAAACCAATTAAATGAAATTCAACTGAATAAATAAATCTAGAGAAAAAGACGTTTGGAATGAGCTGTCTATGTGTTCACTAAACATTCAGAACGTGCATCAGGGAATGTGAGGAAGATTAACTCGTAAGTTGTACAGAGAAATATCTTACATCAAACAACTTTTGCAATGGATTTCTCAAGAGTTCTAGAAACTGCTGAAAATAACTTCCTTTTATAATGAAATCCGTCTTTAATCCTTGTTTAAAAATAGAAATGAAGCTCAACCTGTGTGATTTATTATTATATTACTATGAATGTGAAAGGAAAACATTCAAATTTTATTAAGGTATCCGACTACGATCGGAACGTGATTTTGTAAAATCTTATGAATGTTATTTATAGTTCCACTTGAATTATATATATGTAATATAATTTTTTTAAAAATATTATTGCTGTAAGAAATTAAATGCAATTTTTTTGGGCAAAAATGTAGAAAATGACACATTTTCAAAATTTTCTCCTTTAATTGAAAACGCTTCTATAATAATGTTTTGTATATATATATAATTAAGACGGACTCTCTCTACGGAGTTCTAATCAGGATTTTTGAAGAATTCACATTATTTTCAGAGTTATTATCAATCGAAATAATATTCAATGACTTTTTCCTGTTAAAATTTCTTTACTCTGATGTATTGAAATATGAATAAATCCGTTTTTAAGTTATATATTGAAGAAATTCTATAGTTCATTCTCTCTCTCTACAGATATCTTAACTATATATAAGCAGAATATTATTATTATTATAGAAGCATTTTCCATAAAAGGAGAATATTTTGAAAAAATATGACATTTTTTTACTTTTCATTTTTGAAAAAAAAAATTATTAAAACTTTTTATAACAATAATATTATTAAACAATTTTTTCTTATATTTTAATTTAGATGATCCTGTGAATATCAAGACAATTATTCGCTTATAAGTAATTTTTAAATCACGGTTCCGAACGTGTCGGATATTTTTAATTTATTTGAGATTAATTTGTTCGTTTGATAAATCATTTGCTATCTGAGTAAGTTCAGAAGTGAGTTATCCTGGCATTTTTTATTCAATGTCTTAAAAAAATATACGACGTCTCTGTTTATTTTATTTTGAGTAGGTTTTTGTCCGTTGTAATGGTAATATTATGTACATTCATTGAAACTATTAAAAAAGTTGTGAGTATTCATCACAAATACCTGAGCCTAATTCCTCCTCTAGAATTGTAGAGCCATTATTCAAAAGTAATGAAAATCTAAATGCTTATTACGCTTTAGACCTTTGACCTTTAAAAATATTTGGTGATTAAATTAATGCAGTAAAAGCTGAAAGCGAAAGCATTAACAGATTTTAGAGTGCAGCTTTTGAATTCTTAAAATTGGAATCAAACTCTTTTTTAAAAGAACTAACTGCAAACTTATTCCAACTTGTCATTTCTTTTACAGCGCTCAATTCAGTAAAATACAATTGTAACGGATGATTTAAAATGGTAGAAGCAAGTTTCAAAGCAGATAAGACCACATAAACGAGAGGAAAAATGTCATAAAATGAACTAATCAGGTTTTTTTTTAAAAAAAATATATCTTATCATCAAGAAACCAATGTAGAATGACGAACTTTAAACATTGAAAAAGTATATTTTATCTCGCTAAGGAGAATACATTTTAGCAAAGGAAATGATTTAAAAACAGATCGTGGGGAATAACTAAGAGTTTAACCATTTAAAATGAGGATGAGTTGTTGGAGTGAATAGAGTTCCTCTTATCAAACTAAATAGTATTTTTATATTTACAAAATGTAAAATATTTCCAGAAAATTTAAATCGTTTGTGGACTTGAGTTGAAAAATGATGGAAGAATTATCGAATTTCAGAAAATGATTTTGTTTTCGAGTGGGCTAAAGTATGATGGATTTTGGAATATTCTGATTTAATATGCTATTTTTTAATACTTGGAAACAAAATTCAAGCGCTTTGAATTTGTTGGATCAAAAAAATTTCGTAGATCAGTTCCTCAGTTATATAGAAAAATAGGCTTGCATGTTTAACCAAACAGAGAAAATCTGCTTATGGGGGTAGGGTAGAAATTTCCTTTGTGGCGAATAACATTAAAGTACACTGCTGACCACAAAAATGCAACATCCTGAAGGAAGCCTGCAAACCATGTGAAATTTATACCATGCGTTGGCGGCTATGAAATATGCAAATCATTAGCATTATAGTACAGACGCACATCACGGGCAACCGTAACGCCACCAGCAAGTGCTATGTAAAGGGAAAAACAGATTGGCGATTTGAAGTAAGGCAACGGTTTTTTCATGCTTTTCTTGTTGTAAGCTGTTTACCTATGTCTCAAGCGTCTTTTGACCAAGTTTCTGAATTCGAACGAGGAAGAAGAGTAGCCTATAGTGATTGCACATTATTCTTCAGATAAATCGAACAACGTGTTCGACGAAACCAAGCAACTGTGATGCAGATCTGTCATCGCTGGATGCAAGAGGATACGGTGGATTGATGAGGCCGATTTCACCCATCTCCTTGCACCACTGCCCGTGATGACAGGCGGATTGTGCGTATGACAGTGATGTATCGTGCAGCCTCATCACGAACCATAACACAACAGATTTAATCTGTTACGTATCATTCGGTGTACGTTCGTACCATTCGAAGCTGTTTGCAGCAGAGTGGAATGTCCGCAAGACGTTCATTGCTTCGCTTACCCTTGACTGGAAACCGCCAATAGTGCGCCGCGAATGGACAACAGAATGGAACGACATTGTGTTTACTGACGAATCCCGCTTCTGCCTGCAACATCATGATGGTCGGATTCGAGTTTGGAGACACCGTGGTAAGAGGCTATAGAACTGTTGCGTTATGTATCGCCACACTGGTCCTGTACCCGGTATCATGGTTTAAGTTGGAATTGGATTTCACTACCACACCCCTCTAGTACACATTGCCAGTACACTGAACAGCCAGCACTACATCTTTGAGATGTTGGAGCCCGGGGTCCTCCCATACATTCAGCGCTTACTATCAGCCATATTCCAACAGTATAATGCGCGACCACACGTAGTACGCAATGTTCAAGAGTTCTTCTTTGCCCATCTAATTGAATTGTTTCCTCGGCCTTCTTGTTCTCCCGATCTATCGTCAA
This sequence comes from Trichonephila clavata, assembly GCA_019973975.1. Taxonomy (NCBI): domain Eukaryota; kingdom Metazoa; phylum Arthropoda; class Arachnida; order Araneae; family Nephilidae; genus Trichonephila; species Trichonephila clavata. The sequence goes on from BMAO01013396.1 coordinate 39,709, forward strand.
TCGAAAACGTGTGGTCCATTCTTCCACCCGCTGCTACACCAGATCAACTTTGGCAATATGTGGAAGCCGCATTGACTGCTGTAACCCAAGGATACATCAAAAGTATATTTGATTCCATGCCGAGGTGTGTGGCAGCAGTTATAGCTAACAATGCTAATCATCCCCTCGTCACAAGAGGCTGTAATTTTAATCGTTTGATCTTTGTGCAGAATGTTATCTGCCAAATAAACTTCGCTGTGATATCTCTGGTCCTTCTTGTTGTTGCATTTTATGTGGCTAGCAGTGTAGAAGAAATTAAAAGAGGAATTTCATACAAGTGTCATGATGAGGAGACAGACAGCATAAGGAATGTGCCTAGGGGATAAAGATGATTCGTCTAATTTAAAATAGAATTGTAATTTCGAATGTATAATCACGTGACTTAAGTCAGATTATAAAAACTATTTTCGTATTGAAATAACTTTGTAACGGTTTTTTTCAGGAGGTTTCACTCTTAGAACTAACGGGGTTTTTGCCTTTAAAGTAATGGTAGTTAGATCTTTCAATTAACATCTAACAGAGGAAACAAGATATGCAAATGTGAAGTACAATATAAAGTTATTTGAAGTGAAACTACGATGATTAGACGTGATCTTTTGTTGAATTATTGTCAGAAAATAATATTTACGTATTTTTATGAGATTGGATTGACCAAAATGTACTGCTCTGAGCCTCCATGTTATTCTGCTTAGGATGATTATAACAGCGACCTGCATTCCACTCTACTTGATATAAGTAAAGTTTAATTCTTTATAGTCATGTATTATAGAGGGTCTTCAACACACAAACTTTGATAAATATCTTTGGGATTGATTTATGTCTGTGATTTATGGAAGGGCTTCTGCATTTACTCATATGCCGAGTCCGATTTAAAATCTTGCGAGTGTGGAACCCTCGAATTTAAATTCTGGAATTTTGTCACAACTTTAATTTACCATTTGAAACTTAGCAAAACCATTTGGTTCAAAATAATTTCGAATTGTACTTTTTTTCTTTATTTAAGTTTCAATGAGTACGAAAGAAAATTTAACATACATCTATTCCTAATAGAATTTAAAAATATCTTTAATATGCGTGATTAAAGTACTTAATTTTTGGGACAGAAAGAATTATCTTTCAAAAATCAATATTTCCTTGAAGAACTGCGACATATAATACAGTATTTAAGAATAAGAATTAATTGTGGTATAAGAGAAAGGGAGAGATGAGATGGTAAATAGTGAATATGAAATAACCGTTTTACTTGAAATGAAATAAAATAAATTATTAATAAAAATATATGAGCTTAAAGTGAATTTTACAATAAGGATCAGATACTGTTTGGGATATTTAACCAAGGCTTCTTATTTATTCTAAAAATTTAGACTACGGAGATTATGTCGAAGTAAAGATTAAAAGTTATTAAAATCAGAAATATTGAAATAACACGCGAAGTTAATTTAGTAATCACAAATTAACTTGTATCTATGTAAAAAGTGTTAATTTTCAAATTTGCATGAGCGCTTAAATATTTTAAATGTACAGTTGAAATGAAATTACTTAGACTAATTTTCTGATAAAAACACTAATTCTGTATATGTTACTTTTATTAATGTACTTATATATATGACAAGCCATATGGGAGAAAAAACTATTTAAGGAGGTGCTTGGAAAATATGCTTGAAGAAGATTAAATTGACTGAATCACATGAATCAGCAGATTCAATTCATTTGAGAATTACTAAAAACATAAAAACAGGGGTTTGACTTATCTTAGGGACAAAATCCCTTCGATGATTCGCAGGCATTTTAACACCAGGCATGACTAAAAAAACTAAGCTGTTATATAATCCTGAGGTAAAATAATTCTTGTCCTAAGTATCCTCCTTCCAATTACTTAAAAATAATCCTCAACTTTTATACTTTTAAAATTTAAATGATAATCGTCTTGATTTTTTCCTTATTTAAGAATTTAATAATTGAGTTAAACTTTAAATTTAAACAAAACCTCCCATTAATTAGTTTTGTGGGACTCTTTCTAGGTATTGATTTTTTTGACAGAACTACCTTACCTTTCCAGACAGCTTTTATCATAATTAAATCGAAATCTTTTTTAAAGTATAGAATGAAGTTATTTCCTGTTGAAAGAAAAAGAGGATGTATAATGGGCGGTTTTGGAGTCCACTGGATCGAGAGGAAAAATTAGTGAAGTTACTCAATTTTTTTTCTGTTTAATTCGGTGATCTAAGGATTTTTCTGCATTAATTATATTTAGATGGAATTCTGATTATAAATTAAAATTAGATAAGTTGAGTTTTCGAAGAATATTAGAAGACATCGACATTTACTTTCAGCTATTTGTGTTTAAGTTTTAATACGATTCAAACGAAAATTATTTCACCGAAGTCAAAAATGGCTGAAGAATTCGACTTAAAACTAGTTTATTCCTGTTTCCCAAAATGAAATCAAGTGACATAAATTATGACGTATCATCAGTTATGACAAAATCAATAGAAATAATGGTGTACCTGTGGATGAAGTGCATACAATCTATTTTCCATTTGGATTAATTACTCTTGTGCACTTTAGACTACCTCTAGCAAAAGTGTGTCAAATATTAATACTCAACAATTCAATAAGACTTTTTTTGTCATTATTGTAGACTTAGGAAATGAGTTTTAACAAATAATTTGCATTGAATTTGATTACTTACGGTTTTACTACATTTTGTGTTTGTTTATGGGTTTGAAATCATTTTGATTGTGTTTAGCGATTTTTCTATACGTTACTTATCCTTAATTTTGAAGTAATCGAATTTTATATTTGCTTTTAATAAAAATTAGGGTGTGTATAAATTTAAAACAAAAATTCATATTCTCTATATATGAATTTAAAATTTAATCACAAAGTTTCTCCTATTAAATCAAATTATTTCTTTATCAATCTAGCTGATTCTCTTAATATACAATATTTCATTTCTTATAGAGTATGTAAAAGTAAATAAATTTACAATTAATGCATGGAATTTATCAATAAATACATTTCATAACTTTTGTATGAACATTTTTAGAACGGAGGTATGAAATATATGAAATTGATTTGTTTTTGTATTAAAGCATTAAGTCTCATTTCTTTATTTTTTATTTTGAAGAATTAGTTTTAGCTACATAATCATGGTCACTTTTAAAAACAAATAAATTAAGTTAAATTTGAGTAATGTTATAGATAAAAGGCCTATTTATATATCAACATGTTATGTAAAGTTCAGTCTATTTTTAAAATTTAGTAATTATAATATTAATAATATATCATAATTACATTTATATAATAATAATAATATATAATTATGTGGTATTAATAAGTGAACAAAAAATACACTTCTTCATTAAATACATTTTTCATAAAATATTTCACATGTATTTAATTTTTTACCAAAACAAATTAAACACTAAATGCATATCAACTTGTTTGTTAATATATATGCGATGGATATAGAGCTCTTAAATGACACTTTGGGTAGTATCCAGTACCCCTCAACACACCTACCGCATAACTACTACTACTTTAATTCTGTCCCTTTCTCTAACCACTTGCACGAGCTTGGCTCTCTCTGATCTATCGATGCCAGTTGGATACAGAGTACAGGCTCTAATCATGTAAGTCTAGTCTAGTCTACGTAATGATTAGTTGAGTCACTGTAATAAATTAAAATACGACCAGCGATTGCATTCTTAATCATAATTAGTCGCATACATACCTGTTTTAAAACCCTGCTAGTTATGACACACACATATATCCAGTCGAATCACGATACTATGACCATTCCATCAGTTAGCTTAATCACAATTGTGGCAAATCCCAAGTTAAATGAATGAGCCTGTTTGTAACGCCCCGGAGGACGTTAGTGTTTGGCAGTTCGAGCAAAGATCAACCACAGTAACTTTAACACAATTTTATTATTACTTTTTACTTAATCAACCAAGACGATTAAAGGGAGGGAATGCACTCAATATTAAACCCGGAAGAGCAATCGCATAGGATTAATTCAACTAACATATAAATAAAGTACTTATCTGAATACTGAAGCACTTTTCATTCCTACGTTTGAATTCTCTTTAGATATCTTGCTTAACTATACGACCTCCGGTCGTAATCTTATTCCCAAGTCAGCTATAAACCATCGATCATCATCGTCTACTCTAACGTCAACGTATGAATAGAAGTACTTATTTGACTAAATATCGTCTTCTTCATCGAAAAACGTTTTCAACTGAAGTTACAGTTAAAAATAAGAATTTTACCCAAGAGATTCGCGGATAGACCCGTTACATGATTTTAGACAAAGGTAACTACAGAAAACATGCTTGCATAGTAAACTTTGCGGAGTTTAACTGACTTTGAAAAAGGCATGATCATCGGTTATGATTGGGTAGGAGCCATTTCTGAAACCATCGCTTTTGGGATTTTAGTGCCGTAATGTTTGTACATAATAAACGAAAAAAACAAAGAAACAAAAACTATGGGATCCGCAATCTGGGTGTACAAACTGTAGGGCACCACTGGAGGTTTACCTGGGACACCGGTCAAGACTGATCGACGAGATGCAGTTAATTCATTGACAGTTTAAATGGATTAGCAATGTACTAAAACTACTGTGAGTTGCTTTTCATCTCATACTGAACTCCACTGTCGACATCTGATTACAGCATCTCGGCTGACAAGTGTTTTTCGTAAGAGACGAAGTTAATTTGCATTGCAGTATAAATTATGGACCATAAAACTATGTGAAAAGGTTGCTTTTTCGAATGTCTTTTTTCCTACTGCATTTGGTTGATAATAGGTAATTTGCTGCTGATGTGGTCAAGCATTCCAATGCAAAGTTTCGACGAAGACAATAAGTCCATGCCCCATCGCACTGCTGTTTTAAGAGCAAAAAGAGGTTATTCCGGGTATTAAGTAAGGGAGTCATAATATGATTCGATTGAATAATTATAGATAAGTAATTTTACTGATTAGATATTTTGCCTACAATATGAAAAGAAATGCATGTTTAATTGAATTTAAGTAATATTTTCAATATTAAAAGAAGAATGTGAAGTATTTGTGAACAATTATCCTTCAATATACACTGAGATCACTGTTATTCGTATGTTTTATGAATATCTTAAAATAAATACTTTCCCAAGAATTACCATATTTATATGCCTTTCAGTATCTTGAAATTTTCAAGTAATCCGCTGAGTATGAAATGTAGTTTTAACCCGTCCCTAAATAGTAGAATATATCAATTGACTAATTAACCTCTTAAACTAGTTTTTTTCGTACTCCGTATGGACTACCGAAAGTTGGTTACAACTAGTTTGCCCGTACGTTGTGCGAGCACTGGCATTTTCTTCTTTCTATCTTTTACTTGCAGATATTTTTAATTTTTATAGTGAGATTATTAGTGCTAGTTTTTTTTCCAGAGATGCAGCAATACTTCTTCTCCGGGATTTTCTTTGCGCTGATGGCGGGAAGTTTTCATTGAAGGCAGAAATTTAGATTTTTGAAAATATCTGACAAAGAACAGGGATTGACAATTTATAGCTTGAAGAGAAATGAAAATGGAAAGATAATAAAAAAAGAACGATATTATCTCTTTCCACGTTATATTCTAAGACTTAGTATACACCATGCTTCAAATAGTGTGTACATATATATATGCACGCACACAAAATCCTCAATCGTTTGAAAAAAGAGATACGAACATGAAATTTTTTTTGTAAATAGGAGAAAAACTCTTTTAAGATATAGGAAACATTCTTCTCATCATACAGACTGTAATTATAAAAAGCAAACATTCAGGAGTTTTCGTGTTCCACAATTATAAAATAGAAAATAGTCTAAAAACTTTAAAATTGAAAATTAAAATAAATTTTTCTTCCATTTTTGCGTTCTGTTGAGCATTCTGCTTAGTTACATGTAAAAAAAATGCGCTTTTTTGGAACATTTTGGTCTAAAAAATTGACCACTATACGGTTCAATGAACTTATATTTTAGTTCACAATCAAAATGTTTAAGCTACGGGGTGTTTGCATCCCTACAAACAGCTTTTACAGTATTATTGGGAAGAAATATCAGTAAAAGGATTGCATCATTAGGAACCATAACTAAGAATGAAAATTTATGTAATTCTTTATATAATACTTCATATAAATAGAATGAACAATGATTTTGAATATTACAAATATCGTTACTACATTTTAAGTAATGTTGCTTTGTTTGAGAATTTTCTATGATCAAAAGTATTGCAATTTCCAAAAATAACTTTTGCTATAGATGCGAAAATTGAGGCATTGCTACATAACCAATTTTATCTCAAACAAATATGAAATATAAAAAAAGAAAATAGTTACCATAAACTGAAGTGAATACAGAAACGTGAAAACTACTTTTAATAATTAATTGCACCTCCCGGTTTCTTAATTAGGTAAAAAATGGGATTATTAATAAATGAATACAAATTATTAATTTCATTTTAGGATAGATAATTATTGATATTTAATGTTGCATTTTTTAACTCTTATATTAAATTGCACCAGCTCTTTTTAGAGGAAACGCATCTCACCATAATTCTATAAATGTTCCGCACCAGATTTTGCTCAGGTATATGCGAAGATTATTCCAAGAGTGCGATTTTATGTTTTTTCATCACAGCCTTTGGTTTTTCTTAAACGAAGAATAAAAGCCAGCAAACCATTGTTGAAAAAAATTTTTCTTTTCCCTACGCTTTGAAATGAATACTAAAATATGGTTTGCGAAAACCTCAAAATAGTCCCTGGAAGTTATTTTTGTTGATGGAATAGTCAGTATCATCTTTTCTTTAGTTTGTATTGTAACTTAGAATATGGGAGATTTTCTTCTAAACTTTGTGGGGATGAAATATATAGATTGTTTCCTGGGTTCTCGTCAATAATGTATGATTTCTTTTAAGCCGTCAAAATTGTACTTTTTCTCATCACTCCTTATAAAACATAAGAAAAAAAAAGACAAAAATTATAACGAAAAACGATAATTTTACCGAAGAAAATACTTAAAGATACAAACCATTTTGAATCCCGTCCAATGTTTTTTGAGCAATTTTCAGACGATATCTCTTATGCTTTAAGCCCAGAAAAAGGGCTGCCTTCAAATTTTCTATTTTTGAAATTTTGCTTTTCGAATGACTTGCCCAACACATAATAAACCATTTATTTCCTAGATAAGTAAGTTTACGTCTTGTTTCCTTTTAATTAGAAGTTTCTCAAATAAAATGTCATTGTTCCAATTGGGATATTGCTGGAGAATGATTAGATCTCTTTTGCATAATAATTATCACGATTTTGCGAAAAATTCCATAGTACAATAATAGAGCAATTGAATTTCATTGTAATTTGTATATAACGTTCCCTCAGTTCAAAAATTTGCAATTTTGACTTCATTACACAAATCATATGAACATCTACCAAAATATCTGATTGGCCAGATTTTTTTAAAAGAAAAACCTCATTCGTTAAAATTATTTCAACCGAAAGAAAAACATCTTATTGAGGAGTGAATTTATAAAGCGGTAGCTATATTATTAGGAAAATTCTAATTACTTAGAGAATTAAATTTAGTTAAAAATACTCTTATATAATACTGCCTTGAATAAAATTTGTAATATAGTTTTGAGGGGAATTTAATTTGCTTTAGTTTGCTAAGAGAAAGAAGTATTTTAAATTTATCTGGAAAATTCTAGACGCAAATTGTTATATAAGTATGATACTTAAGCATACGCGTAAATTCAGAATTTTTGTAAAATTTCTGCATTGATACGTTTAATCTTAAATTTCTAAAGATATCTGTATCATCATAATGTCCATTTTATTCCTTTTAATACATTTAATTAGCGTTGATTATCTTCTGTAAAATAATTTAATTCACAATATTTGACTTCCTGCAACATACTTTGCTATTCTTTTCATTTTATAAACAATTCCTTAGATAGTTTCTTTTTCAAAATTTCAGAAAAGCATTTTAATAAATTTAATCGAAAAAACACAATATTTACGTTAAAAAGATATTTTTGAACTATCTTCATTTTTTTTTGTTAATTCAAATCAAGCTTTGAGTGTTCCATCTTAGAGTTACAAGAATACAATAAATATGAATATTTACGTACTTGTGAAAAATGAAATGAAAGTATAGAAGAAAGCATTAATTTAAACATTGCTTTCAAAATCTACCAAACTATATAATTATTGCATTTCATTATTAATTCTAACGCGTTTTGAAATTTTTTTTCTCTGAGAACCAAAAAGACTCAATTTCGCCGAACGCAAGTGTATAAAAAGAATCCCGCTTCTTAAACACAGAATTATCTCTAGCAGACCGGAAAACAAAAAGGTCAAACTCCATTAAAGGGACAATGTATTTTCTTTAATTAGAAAGGAAGGGTTAAAAAGAGACATTGGGAAGCTTTGTTTAGCGACTCTGGAGGGATCGTTGATTTGAAAGATTGGTAATGATTCTTTAACTTCAGGGTGAGATGTACAATCCTTTTACTCGGATTTAAGAGCAAGAGGTTTGCGCATTTTGCATGTATGGGAGAAATCTGCATTTTTAACTTACATTAAAGGATATTTTAATTCTTTCAGACATCCCAAAAGAGATCGAAAGGCGTATCTGTTATGCAAATTTATTTGAAACAACAGAAGTTACTCAATGAGTTACTTGTAGTTTTCAATCAAAATTTTATGTTTTTGATGAATGAAAACATTCCATGAGGTGAGTTGCTTTGTTATTTAACTTTCAAATATATATAAGTAAAAAATTACATTAGATTAATTTTACTACGGTAAATTTAGAAAATAGGATATGCTTATAACTTTAAAATAATTGTTACCTCTATACGAAATTTGAAGTAATAGAGATTGTCTGATATAATTCTTGTTTTGTATGTCTTACAAGAACGACGGGCCATACTGTAACTAAACAGTTTGTTAAAAACACAGATAAAAGAATCTTTACAATTTACTACTCCGCTGAGTGAGTGAATATTAACGTCGCTCGGTTCAGCTATACGAGAGCTTTTGGCGACGGATCTCGTAACTTTAAACCATGGTCAAGTGACGAGGATAACATCTGAGTTGGCACCCCTTCTAACTACCACACCAACGGGAGGACGTTTCGCTCTCGACAGATTTAATGTGCATCACTCCCCTATACGGTGGGTCTTTAGTGGTACAAGGCTCGAACTCGTGACATGCTAGCCACGATCCGATACCTTGACCACTCGGCTACCGTGGCCTTACTACTCCGCTATGGGAAGAAATGGGGTGAAACCCGCAAAAGTCAGACAAACACTTTCCGTTGAGGGATGACAATGGACTGGAGCCCGCAATGGTCAGAAAAACACTTTCCGCTGAGGGATGACATTGGGGTGATACCCGCAAAAGCCAGAAAAATATTTTCCGCTGAGGGGTAAAAATGAGTTGGAACCCGAAAAGGCCAGACAAACACTTTCCACTGAGGGATGACAATGGGGGTGAAAACCTCAAAGGTCAGACGAACACTGAAGTTACAACTGAAAGCAACACAGTTTTTATCACTTCGTTGTCATTTGGCACTAATATTCGGCCTTACTGCGCATGCTCAGATAATTCCCTTAATACAAATGCAAGAAATACATATTTTCTTCCATAAAAAATTATCTACAAAACAAATCATTCTTGTGTAAAGTAAGTGATTAGCTGTGAATGTCGTCTGGATGAAGCGATTTGTAAATATTTAATTCTGTTCTATCGGTTTTACTTTTTCCATTCACCCCATGTTCGATTCTTGAAATTATTTATGCAAATATGCTTGAAGCAAAATGTAATTATTTTTTTATATCTTATAGCATAATGGCGCTTTTTAGATGCTATCGAGGAGGGATACTAATGTTTTAAATTGCAATACTTACGAAAAGGAAATCAACACATGTCATTCGATCCACATATCATACTTATTAATATATATATCAGAAAACTAATATCATGATTAAATGTTTCGATTTAAGTGTTTGCTTCCATTTGTTATTAAATACCGACGTTGAATAAAATACTGTTTTTTGTACCTTGAATTCTGTGCATTTTGTTACAGAGTAAAGACTTTCTTACGTCATGTTATTATTTTTCTCGGACCTCCTGGATCAAACAGAAATGACTTTTTACAGTGATTCTTTCGGCATCTTGGAATTCAACTAAAATCCTACATCTTTTGTGATTGTTTTGATTTTGTGATTGCCTTTAGCATATTCCCCAAAAGTCCTTGTGTAGCTGAACAGTGGGACGTTAATATTCACTCACTCACTCAGCATATTCCCATCCGTCATTTGTTTTCAAATATTGAAATGAAGCGATTTTTAAGAAAATTATTTTCCATGGGAACTATTCTGGAATACTTGGAAAAATAAAAGCACCATATTTCAGAGAATTAAAATTAGTTAAATAAAACATATCTATACACGAGCATAAAATTCATAACATTACACACACACACACACACACACACACACACACACACACACACACACACACACACCACACACACACACACACACACACACACACACACACACACACACACACACACACACACACACACACACACACACCACACACACACACACACACACACACACACACCACACCACACACGCACCACACGCACACACACACACACACACACACACACACACACACACCACACACACACACACACCACACACACACACACACACAACTAATACATTTTTAAAAATTTATTTAATGTGAGTAATATTGTAAGATGCACATCGGTGATAGATAGCTGCAATAGTCTATAATGTTTTTTCAGTGACAAAGTATTGATATTTCTTGTCAGTTACACATGTAAGTTTATTGAATTAGAAAATGAATCTTAGTATATATTGAGATAAATACTTCCAGTCTTTATGGAATACGATATAGAAATTTAAGCCCAATATGCTAATCTACATCCAAAGCTTTCTTAATTTTTTTCCCATGGATAACAAAGGTATATAAATTAAATACTTTGTTCATAATTTGGTTGTAAGTAATTTTAAAAAAAATATATTAATACAAATCAATTGCAGTTTCTAATTTACTCCTTGTTCTCTTTTATTTAAAACAAATGATTTTAAAGAGTATTTTAGTTTTTCATGTAACAAAATCTAATCGAAAGCAATATTTTGATTTGCAACTATTTCATATGTTTATATTTTAACTTTGCGCTTTTACTCTTATGAACATTTTACAAAAAAATATAAACTTTATTTATGATGATTTAAAATTTGCTATCTAATATTTGGAAACACAATATTTCCTCAACATAATAAAGCCGCATTCCTAGAGTATTGAAAACAACAAAAATTTTACTCTGATACAGCTTTTACACAAAACACACTTATATTAATATGAAACTATGGTGTACACACGGAGTACGTGCTCGTTAAATCAGTGGGTCCGAAAGTCATGTAGGCGGTCGCAGCAGAAACCACGGGTACATGTGCTGGAGAATATTTCCCTCCCCTCCAGCTCTATGTCTAAATTAGGGAGGTGGAGATAGGTGGTGTCGCCATCTATCTTGTAGAAGTCCAACCGGTCTCAGGCTCTGACAACTTTTTTTCCTTCCCTTCGGGAACGACACGACAACAACAATAGCTATGGTGTTTTGAACACACTAAAAAGACAGTTTATTTCATTTTTTTGTAAATAATATAAAATATTGTATGTATAGAAATCTACTCGCTATTTTTCAAATTTTTAAAGGAACAGTGAATTAGAAGCTGCATCAAAAATAGTTATATTGAGTGTTCAAATGCTCACCGGTATGAACTGATAATCAAGGGAGTAAGGTACAGCTCAATTGCCATCTTTGTCTCTTGATTAATGTGCAGAATTTATATTAGGTCTGCAATGGAAATTATCAATTTACAGCCCCATTTGAAAGGAAAAAAAAAATTCAGAATTACGAAGGTTGTTTCAGTTATGTAGCTCTATATATAGTGGAACGTTAATTAAACTTATAAATCTATAATATGAAAATTTTATTTATTGTACCATTTAAAACATCCTTAATTAAAAAAAAACTGAACATTTTCTCCAGTAATAAGTAAATGTTAAATTTAATCACAGAGTTCTTCCTTCTATCAATATCATCTCTGCCATATAATAACACCCAATTGTGAAGAATCTTTTTATAAGTTAAAAGTTTAGATTCCTCAATTATATAAAAGCAAAAAAATAATAAAATGTAGTTTAAAACGTTTAAAGTTATACTCATATTCTATATAGTCATTGGCCGGACATTTAATTTGTTGTTGAAAGGTTTTCTCTTAGAAAGAAAACAATTCAGATAAGCACATATGCAATTTATTTATTGAAAATTTTCAAGAATGAAATAGGAAATCTACGTATTTAATGATACTTTAAAACTTAATCTGCTTAAAATAAATATCATTAATTTTATTTTGATGTTGTTCCGTATATATTGAGATCTTTTTTTATATACTTAGAATTTAATATCCAAGTATTTAAGGATTAAAATGGTTTAACATATCTATTAGAGAGAATTATGTAAGATATAAATATAAACTTACGAAGAAATTTGGTCCTCAGTTGATACTTATCCCATGTTTTAGTGTTTTAGTTTTACCTTTAGAATAAGTGCTCTCACGGGGAATAAATATAACTGGGGATTTGTTTCATCAATTTTTACAGTTTTGAAAATAGAAGGATTAGAGCGAATAATATCATAATTCAAATTACACTCTTAAACGAAAAGTCTATTATTAATTTATTATGAATGTCTGTATTTTATGTCTTGATTCATGAAAAATGAAACACAACAAGAGAAAAAAAAATCTATTCTAACTCAATTTTCCATTCTAATCAGGATCTTCTTTCAAAGAAAGTCTTTGCTGGAATTCACTATTTTTTATAGGTTTATTTCATTTATCCGGTTTTGTAATGAAAAATATCCAAAACGTTGTTTTAAAACCTACGCTGAGATAAATAGAAACGGTATTCGTGTATGCATTTCCTATTTTTCTTCGACTTTTAAATCGCTTTACCAAAGAGAAATTTCAACATCCCCGTCAAAAAATAAGCCCAAAAGTGGACTGTATTCTGAATAAAATGTGCGTGTTATAAACTGTAGATAGTGAGTCTTTCATGAATTATTAAAAGACGAAGCAGTCGTGCTTGTTAACATCCTTCCTTGGAAAAGACGGTATGGTTCGTGATAGGAGGTCTCATACCAGCGATAAAGGATTAACCTTAGCTTTGCCTTATATCATTTTCTACATTACGATGTAATAGCGTTGTTGAAAAGTTAAGCTAAATGCGTTATCGAAAAAAATGAGCAATGGAAACAGGTTTTATGCTCCATTTCCTGATAATGGAGATGGCTATAAAAAGGCTTAGAGGAACATAATGCCTTAAATAGCTGCCTGCCTATGAAAGCGGAGATTCCCTACTTTGCTTAGTTGTTAATAAAGCTGACCATTTTAGTATCCATTTTTAAGACCTTAATGTTAAACTAGTAACTAAGATTAATATAAAAATAATGTGTGGTTACTTAACAATAAAATATTTTGTAATAATTTGTACAAATATATTGTATTCACATGCTAATTGAATTTTAACAAGTTGTTATAATACGCTTTTTTATTACTTTTCAAATATGCCAAGGCTCAAAGTCTTTACATTGATCTGAAGTGATGGCTCAGGTGTCATCCTCATTATTTGGCCATGGTTCGAAATTACATTATCCGACTCAATAGCCCTTTTGTAATAATTCCTTTTAATTTCATCTTAAAGTATCCGACTACAACTGTTTTGGAAAAAATGAAGATATGGGGATTTTTTTGTGGTTTTTAGATTTGCTTAGTATATTTTAAGAAAAATTTGCTAAAACTAGGAAGATAAAAAGTAATTATCATTACTAAAATGGGGAAAAATTGGTAAAAATTTACAAAAAATAACATAAATGCGACCCATTCTGTACCAAAAATTTATAAACAAATTTTCAATTTCTCAATTCAGATGTGTTGTTATGTCATTCATTTTTGAAATGACCTTCAGGATAAGAGACATTTTTATTTTTATAAAAACTACAGCACTTTATCTTAGTTATTATATGATATTGCTTAAAAACAGTGATTGTAATAACATTAGGGACTGTATATTTTGTAATAAAACAGTGATTGTTAAATCTGAAGGTTAAAACACTTCTACTATTACACATAACATACACAAAAAATTTCACACAGTTTATTACTTTCAAAACTTTTTAGCAATAGCTGTCCCCGTTTGAGCATTTAAAAAAAACACTTTTCGAGTAAAACGCGTTTTAAAGTATGACATCTTGCTTAAAGTAATTGCATCTGATTTTACTAAAACATTTGTAGTCTTTGTTCTAGTGAACGGAAAATAATAAATTTGGTATTTTTATTAAGCTAATAAGATGATCTATAAAATTAAGTCATAAAAAATTTGTCAATTTTTAGCGAAATTCACAATTTGCGGGTAGTCGAGTACCTTAAACCGTATTTAATTTGTAATGGTCCTGAACCTTCGGGACTCGCGCGTAAATAATTAACTGGATTGCCCACCTGACGGGATTTAATCGTAACTGCGTCTCTTAGAAATTAGGATCTCAGTGAATTAAAAGTAATCTTACATAAGAATCCTCGTATGATATCTTTTCACCAATCATAAGCTCCCATCCACGGAAGTCCTATAAGTTTGGAACTTCAGGTTACCGCTACATGTAAAGAACCAAGACTCTGGAAAATCCGTCCAGCCTGCTTCTTGTCTTATATGTATTGTGGGTTTTACGTTTGGGCCGTAAGCAAGTATCGTCTAGATGTTTATTTGTATTTGTGTCTAAATGTGAAATAAAGTGGATTGCCATTCAACAAGACTGCCTCATCAATACCATCCATATTACAGCAAACATCTAAAATATGATGATCGCTGAAGAAAACCTTTTCAATCACCACGATCTTTTATATATACACTGGTGTCCAAAAGATAAGCATAAATCGTAAAATGCGAAAAACATGGAGTAAATATTCGTAAAATTATTCCAAATTTCTTGCGGATATTAATTGGGTGAAGAAGAAACATTGGGTTTATGCAAAACTTTTCAGTCGACTACGTCCTACGCGAAACACCGGTGTATGTCGGAACGCGGAGAAACCGATTTACGCAGCATAGGCAGTTCAGACAAGTTTCGTGCAACTGCTGTATGAAGGAACGTTGTTAACCATCAAACAAGGTGAATGATGGCACAAAGACGCCAACAGGACATGTTTACGAAAGGAAGAATCGTTGGAATGCTGGAATTCCCCCGATCACAAACCGAAGTGTCTCGAATTCTGAATGTGGACCAGTCTGTGATCTCAAGACTGTGGCAGATGTTTCAAAAAACGGAAGATGTTGCCCGACAACCAGTATCAGGTCCACCAAGAGTCACAACCCCTCGCCAAGACCGATATCTCGTAATAAGTGCGCGACGTCACAGGGACTGTACTGCCAGAGCACTGGGCTCGGCGCTCACAGTCACCACAGGAATACGAATTTCGAGACAAACTGTTTACAGGAGACTCAATCATGCTGACCTGTATGTCAGAAGACCAGCAGTTTGCATTCCCCTCACGTCTGCGCATAAACGCGCTCGTTTGAACTGGAGTTTGAAATATCAACATTGGAGTGAGGGAGAGTGGGCCAATGTGATGTTCAGTATCGAGTCCCGGTTTAGTCTGAGTAGTGATTCTCGGTGGGTAACGATATGGGGAGAACGTGGAACACGTTTTGAACCAAGAAACATAAAGGAAAGACATCATTTTCCATCAAGGGGAGTAATGGTATGGGCAGGCATCATGATGGACGGCCACACAGACCTCCATTTCTTTGACACGGGCTCTGTGACTGCTCAAAGATACAGAGACGAAGTTCTTGAGACTTATGTTCGCTTGTTTCGAGGTGCTGTTGGTCCTGACTTCATATTCATGGATGATAATGAGCTATTTCACCGAGCGGTGCTGATTGATGACTTCCTTGAAACGGAAAACATCCAACGCATGTCGTGGCCTGCGAACTCCCCTGATTTATGTAAATCCTATCGAGCATGTATGGGATATGCTCGGGAGACAAATTGCAGCCCTTTCGCACCCACCAAGCTCCATTACAGAACTGAAGAGAGCTCTCCAAGAAGCTTGGAACCGTTTGAGCCCACAACTCATTCATCATTTCATAGCAAGTATGGTAAATCGCTGTGCAGCGTGCCTGGCTGTCAGAGGTGACCACACACCTTATTAAACTGCAGCATCAGTATTTTATTTAATGTTTTCTTTCATTTTTTCTTTAAACTGTGAATCCTTGCTATGCTCAGTTTTCTTTCAAACTGCTACTTTTGATAATAAATTAATTATTATCATTCTTTTGATTTGTTTCCTTATTTTATAACCATTTTACACTCGCATATCATGTTTCCCGCCATTCTGATTTGCAGTTCCTTCTTTATTCACATAATTATCAATAATGCTTAACTTTTGGACACCAGTGTATGTATATATATATACTGCTGTTTGTAAAAATGCAAAATCATGAAGGAATCACCAGAATTACATAAACTTTGCAGCAAATATCGATTATAGAAGGTTACGTAAAATAGTAAAATTTCAGAGCCACCACGCATGCGTGGCGTGCGCAGCGCCCTCTGAGCTGATGCTGAAAGCTTATAAATAGAGGGCTGTAGCGGGACGTTGAAAATAGTTAATGATTATTTGTTAGTGGCGAACGTTTAGTGAGACCTAAGTATGCCTCCATGATGAAATAAGGAGAAATTGCAACAACTTAAGGAGTTTGAACGGGGGAGGATTATCGGCCTTCGAGGAGGATTTTCCTATTGCACAATAGGAGCTCGTGTGAAGCGGAACAATTCCACAGTGATAGGAGTTTGGAAGCAGTGGACTGACGAGCACTGAACAACTGGCAGCGGTCGACGGAAGGTGATGTCAGTGCGCGACGATCGATATCTGCGCCTCAGGGCGGTGAATGACCATACAGCTTCCTCCAGGCAGTTGGCAGCACGTTGGTCTACAGCTACAGGTGTACTAATGTCGGCTTCGTCAATTCGTCTACATCTGCTACACCGTGGATAGCATGCAAGGGTGCCTTTATACAGGATCCCCCTCACGGCAAACCATCGATGGCTGCGTCTGCAATGGGCTCATGAGCACAGAGCCTTGCAAGCTGATTGGCACCAAGTTGTCTTTTCAGATGAATCATGCTTCAATTTGTGGAACCATGATGGCCGTATTCGTGTTAGACGCTGTTCGAGACTTCTGTTTAGCTGAACACATGCAACTTCTTCCTTGGCCTGCTTAATCGCCGGATATGTCGCCTATTGAGCACGTGTTGGATTTGGTTGGTCGGCGTCTCGCTCCTGATCCGGGTTCTGCAGCTTCAAAAGATGAACTTTTGCTGCACATACAAGCAATATGGAATTCTCTTCCACAAGCAGACATTCAAAATCTATTTGACTATGCCACGTCGTATAGAAACACTTATTGCAGCGCGTAGTGGCTAGACGAAATATTGATTTTGGACACTTAATATTGTTTTTTTGCTTTGAAAATTTCCTCATTTTTTGTACTAATACAAGTTGTTTGTGCATTAAATTTCATTCCATTCTGATGATTCTTTCATGGTGTTGCATTTTATTTACAAACAGCAGTATATATACTTATCTTTTTTTTAAAAATATCATATGTTCATGATTTTTATTCATCATTTGTTTCATAAATATTTAATCTGCTCCTTATGATTTGGAACTAAAAATAATGGTTTCATTAAAAAAATTGTGATAATTTTGAGTGTAATGTGATACTTAAAGTACTAATTATTTTCATTAAAAGAGAGATAGAGATAGAAACTTGAGCATTCTAGGTCAATTTTTATGAAAAAAAAGAGCTCTCTATTTTTTTTGGGAGAGTTTGAAATAAGTCATCTAAACGTTTAAAAGCACATATTTGTTTTTTTTTGTTGCACAATTAATATAATTTTAAAATACCATGGAGTTAATTTTAACATTTAAACTGCTAAGGTACCTTTTGAATAAAAAAATGTAAATTTGACTGTGACTTATTCTATTAGAGAAAACCATTCAAAAGAAATATCTTCTTAAGATGAAATGTCATTATAGATGATTGAAAAATAATCTAATTTTGATACATAACAGTTTTTACTATTAATAGTGAGCGTTTCTAGCATTTTTCGATCAAACATTTTTAAATATGGCTTTTTTGTGCTTTGCCTCTCCTTAAAGTCTACTAATTTAATTATCATACGTGTGATTTTATTGACAGCTGCACAGATCTAGGAATCGGTTTATAAAACTCGCAATAAACTTGGTTAATCTTATACTAATTGTTACAAAATTATAATTGAACAGTTTAATGAAATGTAATGAAAGTTTTTTTTATAAAATAATAATAACCAAATACGTTTAAGTTTAGGACAAAGCTCAAATATCTTTTGGGACAATAATAAGTTTTTTTATTGCAAGCAACTTCAGTGAACTTTATTGTAGTACTTTTTGTGAATATATGGAAGTTTTTAATATCGAACCAAATAATTAGATTGGAAAATATTATAGTACCATTAAAACGAGAATACAATAAGTTTTTCTAGTCAGAAATTCCAAATAAGTTAAATAATATACCCCTAGATATAATCTACTTAAAGTATATTTTAAATCAGAAATTCCGCGCGTTTCCATGTAAAACTAAAAAATAGTTTTCTTATTCTTTTATAAAATTTTTTCTGAACACTCAAAGAAATTCATGGCTATAAGGTTAAATTACCATTAAAGTTAGAAAAAAGTTAATGGTCTTGTTTTTTTACACCTTTTCTAAATAAAAAATTTTTTTTTAATTTTCAGACTAGGTTTAGTTAATCAATTTTTTATTACAAATCAGTAAGTGCTTGTATTATTCGATTATATTTAGCTGGACAGTAACTAAATAAATTTTTTATGTAAATGAGTGAAAAAATTTCAAGCGTTAGTTTTCAGTTCCCTGATGAAATTACTTAAAGCGTAGTTTAAAAAGAATTTTGGTTAAAGTTATCACTGTAACTGTTCAATTTCTTTATCTAATTAAAAAACAATAAAAAACTATTTTGTAAAAGCACAACCTAATTGAGTTTGTTTTCATGGCAATCAACTTAAAACAATTTTAGTTGACTTGCTAAAAATCTTTTTTTAGGCTTTCATTTATTTTCAGGAATATATTGCGAGTGATTTGTTCTGATTAAAAGGTTTCGTCCTTTTCTCTTGTTATCACCTAAGCAGTTGCACCGGTACTTAATACATTCCCGAAAGCCCATTACAAGAAAAAAAATTATATAAAAACGACGCCTTTCTGTTTTTTTAAAAAAGATTTTTCGTCTAGGTGATTTTTGCACTCTTCTTCCTTTTGCATTCTAAGTTAATTGAAAAAGTTTTAATCACAGAGAGCAAAAAGTAAACATGAGAGTCCCATCTTTCGAAGAGTTCTGACCGTCGATAAGCTTTTCTGTGAGGGTCTTAAAATCCTGCACCACCAAAGATCAATTTTGTAATGTAGCAAACATTGTTGATTTCAAAGGCTTTGTTGTTTTTAAATATTGAAAAGTCGAGTTTTCTTTTTTTTCATTTTGACTAGCAGTTGCCACGGCAAAGTTAACGTTCGAGGGAAAAACAATTTTCGATTTGTTGGCATTCTTATCATGTTTGCTGCCTTTTCGTTTTTCCATACATGCCTTTTCGTAGACTATATTTGACAAAACTTTGAAGAATTTTACATTCGTGGATGACATATTATTCTCCAAAACTACAGAAACCATCTTTAAAACTTATTACTGATTCTCTCTCTCCCTCTATATAAACACACACATGTAATGTAACATGTACACACTTATAATTTAATATTCAGAAATATTATTAACTACATACAATGTAACAGATTTCTTAATTCAAAAAATTCAGAAAAAAAAAATGTAAATATTTTGTTAAATACTATTTCATTCAAAAATACCCAATTAATTTTATTAATAGTTATTTGTATAAATGAATTATAAATAGTAAGGATTAAACTATGTAGAAGATTAACAGTTCATTATTATAGATTATATATTTAATTTTTCTAATTAAATATACTTATACTTACCTATATATTCAAATTACACAGTTAAAATTATTCCTTTTACATATTTAAACCTTAATAATATTATATTTACAACTATATTCCAGGGTGTCTCTTAAGTAATTGTAGTATTTATGTTTACTAGTGTACTATAATTATTTTAGTACTAATAATTTTATACCATCTGCTAATGCTACAATACAGCTAATACTATGCTATAAATTTCTATTTGGGTTCAGAATCTGGTAATAACTTGTTTATTGTGTACAAATTCAGTTCGAAATATGCATTTTTGGGTTTTTATGCCTTTTTCTTGAAATTTTATTCATTATTTTCAATAGGATTTCACTCAGTATTATAAACAGAAAAGGGTAAGGTTGGGTAGCCGGAAAACTTGTTAAATCCCACTTTTATATAAATTATTTTATATATAAGAAGAGCGTGTTCTAAGTCACAGTAATGTTTATAAAATTGCAGCATTAATATTTTTTAATTCTAATATCTGTTTTAAATTCTAACAATCCTATATAATCCAAAATAATGTATACAAAAAGTTATAAACCTAATACTAATATAAAAAAAATTATTAATTTTATAAAACATGCTGTGCCATTTATTGAGTAACTGTATAGTTAATTAAAAATTATTACACTTTGTCATTTCACTGAAAACCATTAGAAATACAATTGTATAGAAAATTAGTAAGGTATCCATGTTCAATACAATGACAAATAAACTTATTGAAATTTAAAAAAAGGTATTATAGATTTGACGCTAACTAATTTTTTATTACGATAAATATAGTTAAAAATAGTACTTCTATATGTAGAAATTTATAATTTAGAATTCCAGTATGGCACTTTAAGTATGTTAAAATTAAAAGCATCTATTTTATTATAAATATTATAAACAATGATACATCTAAGTAACTAGTTTTAAATGGATTATTATTAATTTTAACTTGGTTTAAGTAATCAGGATAAAAATTAATATTGGGGTTAAAATTACTATTTTTGCCAAAAACCTTTAAATCATCTAAATATTTAAAAATGTAATAGTCATTATTGATAATAATGACTATTACATATTCATAAAAATGTAAATATAAAATAGCCAAAATATTGCTAGCAGGTCCCTTTTGTGGAAAATTTTCAGTTTGTTTGTGAAATGAACCATTGAAATTAATGTAATTTTCCTTTAATACTTAAACCTATGAGAGTTTTAAATTTGTGGAAATTAATAGTAAGATTATAATTACTGTGATTTTCTAAAATTATCTTAATAATATCATTGATTTCCAATGAAACTAAATAGATCTTCAAAATCAAAACTATAAACTGAATAAATATTTTTATTTTTTAAAAATCTATGATATCTTTACTATTTTTAACTTTAGCTTTATTATTTTGCTTGTTGATGACGTTTTGTTGAATAGTATGCAACATTTTATCTGCAGTAAAATGTGTTGTGTAACTGTTTGTGTAAACTGTATCAATGGTTTTGAAATATATATGTTTAAAAAACATTTGTTACAGAGTGAAATTTAACTGGAATTTTATGGAATTTAGATGTTAAAAATATATAAGGACAGTCAATCTTAGGAATGCAAATACCCAATTATATATATACCGGGTGTCCATAATTAAACGACCCTACTTCAAAATTGTCTACAGATGAAACTATTGTTCAGAAAGTTGTAAAATTCTGTGTACGACTTAAAAAAGGGACGGGAATTTGTTTGAGCGAATAAAAAAAATTAGTTCAAAATTTCGCCACTAGAGGACGTTTTTGAATGGCCACATTTATTATCGGCTTTCTGTTTGTATTTTATCGCTTTTTTATCCACAGGACATGGTAACACAATAACTGATACTCATTAAAAAACACAATCTCTAAAATGAACTGCAAACTTTAATTAAACTTCTTCGATGACTAATTTTCAAAGGATTTACACGAAGGAAGACGAAAATATGCAAATTTTTTCGACATCACACAGCAACTGTTATAAAAGCAATAATCTTTCACGGGAGATTAGTTTATTTTCAGTGTGCTCGATATTGCTAATCAGAATGTCATTACGTTTACCAGATCGAGCGTTGTTAGTAAAGTTATTCTATCAAAACGATAATTCCGCAATTGTTGCTCTACGGAAATTTAGGACTTTAAAGAGGATGCGAAAAGGTCCATTGACTGCTAAAAATCTTCGGTTAATGGTAACCAAATTTGAAGAAACAGGATCGTTGAATGTTCGTTCTGGAAGAGGAAGCAAACCTGTTTCTGCGGAAGCAATAGAGAAAGTTGCACTTCAGGTGGAAGAGGACAAAGCATCCAACGTGCAGGCTAGTACAAGTGTTTGCCGTGCAGCAGAAGCATTGGATCTTTTTCCTTCGTTCAACTGTCTAGAAGATCATGCGAAACATCCTCCGTTACTATCCATATAAGCTTCAACTTGTGCAGGAATTGCTTCCACATGATTTCAAGACTCGACATCTGTTTTCACTGCAGTTTCTTGCTTGTTTGGAAGTTGATCCAGAATAGCCTTGGAATATCCTCTGGACAGACGAAGCACACTTTCATTTGGACGGTTCGGTGAATACTCAAAACTGCCGAATTTGGGAAACAGACAATCCGCATTCCACCTTACAAGTTCCGCTACACTCACCAAAAGTAACGGTGTGGTGTGGGTTTTCCACGTCTTTTATTCTAGGCCCGTATTTTTTCGAGGAATTAGGTGCTGGAGGTCCAGTAACATGTTCTATCACTGGACAGCGATATGCTTCGTTATTATGGAATAAAATTATTCCGGATCTGCAAGCACGTCAGTGCCTTTCACGCATAATTTTTATGCAAGTTGGAGCTCCTCCACACATTACACGTTGTGTTAAGGACGTTCTCAAATATCACTTCACAGAAGAACGTGTGATCAGCCGCCAATTTTGTCATCTGTGGTCTCCCCGATCGCCTGACCTCAATCCATGCGATTTTTGGCTTTGGGGCCATTTAAAACAGCTGGTAAGTTGTGATCAACCAAGAACTTGACCTGATCTCAAAGACAATATTTCACGACATGTTCTTAACACTTCCCAGAACACACTGCGGTCAATGGTGGAACATGCTATCTTACGATTTCAAATAGTAGCTGAAAATGATGGTCATCATGTTGAGGATTTATTGTTGGAACAAAATTTGTAAACTGTTATAAATGTATGCTAAGTATTAATGTATGCTAAATATGATCTCCATTAAAAACGCCCTCTAGTGGCGAAATTTTGAAATAATTTTTTTTCTCGCTCAAACAGATTCTCATCCCTTCTTTATGTCGTACACATAATTTTACAACTTTCTGAACAATAGTTTCGTCTGTACACAATTTTGAAGTAGGGTCGTTTAATTATGGACACCCGGTATATATATATATATATATCTGTGTATATAGAAAAGATACAAAAAAATTATGCTTATATATCCATGAACATAGCTGGGAAACATTTTTTTTGAAATTTCGCTTATCTTATTTACCATCTGGAAATTAATTAATTGTTCGATTTTCATTCTAGGCAGACAAAAGTTCTTGATTAAGCAGATTAGCAACATTTTATTGGTACCTTCCATATTTTCATTAATTCTTATGAAAAAAGGTTTAACATTACTTCAGAGTATGAAAAATTCGTAACTATTTTTTTACTGAAAATCCAAAGCTTTGAAAAATAAATTGTAAAATTCTGTCTCAAAGTTTTACTCTAAATTAGGGTAAACTTTGCTGTGACTTAATTTTTAATATTTTTCTGAATTAAATTTTAGATTTTATCAAAAACAATTGCAAAATAATTTTTCATGATCGCTTATTATTATTGAAATAACTACAACTGATTGAATGGACTGTTACTGAAATACAGTGGAGGACTTGAAGGAAATATATTTGCAGGTATATTCTTATAGATCGTGATCATGACTGTGGAATTACAGAAACCACTCCTGTTTGGATACTATAACAAAATATTTGCAACTGAAATCTATGAAGTCACTGTGAGAGATATTAATATCATCCAATGTACATAGATTCTAATAATATTAAGGCATTTTCTCTTTTATGTGCCCGGTAGATGCCAATACAAAACGTGTATATGTAATTAAAGAGTTCTGCGATGAAATCACTGAAGAGAAGACTTGTTTTGATAGTTATTTATTCGAAAACCTGATTCTGGCAATTTATAGTATTTCAGATGCTATAAGTCAGCTATAAGAATAACTCAAGAATGTGAAAACTAATAACATGGTTGAAAAAATCTCATTTTATTTTTTAACTCTGTTGCTGTAAAGAACTCTTTCTATGCATAATGCATTAAGAAAAATAGAAATTAGGTTTTTCAGTCCCTCGTTTTATATTTAGTCTTTGCTCAAGAATGAAATTTTTAAAAATAATCGATATACCAATGTTATTTAAACTAACTTTTTAAAGATCTGATTAGCATTTTTGTTTTAAAATGTACAAAATCCTTGACGGTGTAACGGGTCTATCCGCGAATTTTCTACTAATCCTCTTGGGTAAAATTATTTTTTTAACTGTGAGTTCAGTTGAAAACCTTTCTCGGTAAAGAAGACGAGATTTAAGCAAATGAGTACTTCTATTTAAACGTTGGCATTAGAGTAGACGAGGATGGGGTCAATTGTTCATAGTTGACGGTTGGAAGCTGAGATTGAATTGTGAATATGATTACGACCGGAGGTCGTATAGTTAAGCAAGTTATCTAAAGAGAATTCAAACATAGGGGTCAAGAGCCCCCCGGTATTCAGATAAGTGCTTTTATTTATATGTTAATTGAATTAATCCGATGCGATTGTTCTTCCAGGTTTAATGTTAAGTGCATTCCCTCCCTTTAATTGTGTTGATTGATTAGGTAAAAGTAGTAATAAAATTGTGTTAAATTACTGTAGATTACTGTAGTTGATCGTTGCTCGGACTCCCAAACACTAACGCCCATAGGGACGTTACAACGGTGAATTAATGAATTGTATGATCACTAAAAATTAAATTACATATTGAAAGGAAGTAAAGAAGTAACGTTAAAAGTAAGTTTTAAATAAGCAAAAATAAAAAAAAACAGTTCAAAAATAAATACAATTTAAAAAGATAATTTAAAAATAATTAAAAATTAGAAATTAGAAGAAAAGCTATAAATCAACACATTTTCATTTTAGAATTGAATTTTAATTCAATTCAAGTTTGCAAATTTATTGAAAAACCAATTTAATATTATTTAAAGATATTGTTAGATTATCTAAGACAATTTTCCTTATTAAATGCAAATGAAAACTTGGTAATAAAGTGTATTGGTTGTTATTATCTAATATACAAATGTGTTCCAAGTTAAGAGAGTTTGCATATTTAGTCGAATTCTTCGAAAAGCACTGAACGAAAAGTAAAACGAGGGCTTAAAAACATTGATTGAAAGTGTTAAAATCGAATACGCAAGCGTAAGGCCGTGCGTGGGCTGTTAATTTAGAGGAAATTGCTTTATAAGTGGACGTGCTAATTTCCGCGTTCGTTCTTTTGCCCTCTTCTGGGTAACTTCCATGGTTCTTTTTCAACTTTTGATGAAATTCAAAAATAAGCAGTCAAAATGAGTAACTACCAACTTTTGAATAATTGAATAAGGCCAAGAATTGAAGGTTAACTAGAGGTAGGTCAATATTAAATGCAGGTTGATAGAAACCATAACTTAACGCCAAGCATTAAGTACAACTTTTTGACAGCAGATCTATTCTCAACATACATTTACCTGTAGGGAACTGGGGATACTTAGCATATTTTTCAACCTTCTTGATGGAGAACTAGATAAGGTAGGAAACAACAAGTTTAATGACCTAGACAAGCATCATGCTAGATTTGGCATGTCAAACACTGGCCCTCCAATATATAGGTTGCAGCCCTCCGAGACTTTTAAAATTTTTTTAAATGCCAAGCTTTTAGTTTTTTCACTGTGAAATTTATTTGAGATGAATTTTTTAAAAATTTACAATATATTTTGCTTGTTTTCAATTCTTTTTTTAAAAGGAAATGCTATTTAGATTAAATATTATCTTTTACATTTTATAAAATCTTTTCATTTAGTTTTGTTATAATGCATTAATTTTTAATAAATTCTTAAATGCATTTTATGCATATCATTCACTATAGTTAACACCAAGATTCATTGTGTGTGTGCTTTTTATTCCTTTCCTTTTTCTCTCTTTGAAGTGTCCCCTCAGGGAGAGACAAACAGCGTGACGTTAGAGGCAGTCAGAGGGATTTTTTCAAAGTTTAAAAAATTCAAGACGATCCAAACAAAATGCAGTGTTGTTTGGATCGTTTGAGAAGGAAATTGGATTTTGGTTTGTATTCATATTGAACTAAAAGTTATTTTATGAAAATGTAATCAAACTTTAAGAACAATGGGTAAGAAAAGATCGCTTAAATAGTAATATCATAATTTAAAAAAAAATGGATATTTCAATATTTTTGTTTGAAAAATAAGAATAATATATTATGCCTTTAAAGTAAAATTTCTATTTTAGTTACTAAGGAATATAATTTTAAGGCAGATGACACAAATCATAAAACAAACTATGACCAGTACGTTGCAATTGAAATCAGTGTTCAAAAACAACTAAGTGCATTCATTTAATTTGTTAAATATAGTATGGATGCTGTAAGAATTAGTTACATATTATCTCCTTTAATTCCAAGCAGATCCAAACCATTTACTGAATGGGGATATATTAATGAATGCATTTAATTAAAGCTATGTACAGCGGAAATAAAAAAGATTAAGTATAAGATAAAGTCAGAATACTATAGCTATAACAGTGTTGACAAAATAGCAGAAAATCTGAGAAATCAGCCTAATTCAACTATATGAACATTTCAAGTATATTCGTTTGCTAATAAAGGAAGTACAGATATTCAAAATATTGGATTTGGAGATGGAATATCGTTTTTTACGTGGATACAATGTTATTTAAAAATAAATGAAAAACTTTCGGAAATCATTTCTATACATAATACAACCACTGAAACTAATACTTTTGATGTATTTATGGATGTTTAAAAGAAGTATATGTTACCATTGAAAAAGTTGGTTTGTTTTGTACCATACCACACGTACCATAACCGGTATTATCAAAGGAGTTGTTGCAAAATTAAAAGGTACACACAAACATCCTGGTAATAATAATTTTGAGCATTTTCACTGTATTTTGCACTAGCAAGTACTGTGCTCAGAACTTTTAAATAGAGTTATCAAAATATTAAACTATATTCAAGCAATAGACATCCATTGACACAATATACTTCATTTCTGGAAGATATAGAATGTGAATATACCGATCTGTCATATTATACGGAAGTTCAACGGCTTTCCAGTCATAAAGTTTTAAAACGGTTCTTCAAATTGATGGAAGAAATCATCATTTTTTTACAACAAATAATTATGAACTTGCTGAGTTAAAAGACGGATAGTCCAAAAAAGACTTGCATTTTTCAGTTAATATTACAAGTCATCTTAATTACCTTAATCTGAAGTATCAATTCAAAAATCTTGTTGTTATAATATTATTTGATAGTATCAATGCTTTCAAACAAAAATGATTACTTTGAAGGAAGCAAAAAGAAAATGAAAACTTGTCTCACTTTGAAAGCTATCAATATCTATTGATTAAGTCATCTAACTTAAAATTTACAGAATATACTCGACCAAATTAAATTGTCAGAAACATAATTTGATCGAAGATTTTCTGATCTTAAATGCTGTGAATTACTGTTTAGACGTTTTATGTACCTCACCTTTATCTATCGATATTGAAATTGTTGACGAAAGATCATCAAAGGAATTAATTGAAAAACCCATTTTGAAGTAAAAATGATTAGAAGCTGAATTCCCAAATTTTTATACGCATTTATCAATAGATCAGTTTCCTAAAATGTTACCGTTAGTTAAGCGTATAATGACTATGTTTGGAAACAATTATTTATGTGATTAACTATTTTCTGTACGGAAAAATAACGATCAAATTAGAAAAAGGTCAAAATTAACCCGATCAATATTTATCTCATAAATTTTAATAATTACATCAACTCACAATATATTCAACCAAATTTTGATGACGTGTTTAATGTAAAACAGTATCAAGTATCCCCTAAAAGTAGTAATAAACTGTATTTCTTATTATAACTTTCATATTTTAGTATTTTTATAAAAAATATGCAATATTTATAGTTTGTTTTAAAAATAACATGAATTGTATAAAACGACTATGTATGTATAATATATAATACAATGGGCTTGACATTGAGTTTAATTAATTCATAATACATAATTTAATCATTCTAAAAATTTTTGAAGATTGAAAACACTTGCGACCCCCAGCTTAATATAAAACACATCATGTAGCCCATAATATCGTGAGTGTGACATGCTTGCGCTAGATAGACGCACAGATCTCTATGTCTTTGACAGAGGCTAGGTGATATACAAGAATGAAGTTCTGGAGCCCTATGTTCGACTTTTAAATGTTGGGCTTATTGAATTTTTATGAATCATAACATAGAGCTTTCTAGATGAAATATAACATGTTCACTGGATAGATTGAGCAGACAGATCTTAAAATTTTAATCCTACAGAGGAGCGGTTCTTAAACTATGGTTTGCGGAGTCTCACATATTACGTTGCGATATCCCTCTTTTACAGACTCTGAAAGGCCTCGTGGAAAAATTGAAAGATGTACCATTCTAGATTAGATTACTAAATAGTCCCCAATGAAGAAACTTTACAGAAGCTTGTACTTTGATCAAGAATGTTAGGACGGGGAGGGATGTTCAACATCTTGAGGGTCCACAATGTCACTCTGATACATAAAGGGGGCCGCGGTGATCGAAATTTGAAGAACCGCTGCTATAGAGCATATTTAGAATGCTCTTGGTCGGACAATTACAATATGCCTTTTCTTTCTGGAACCCTGCAAAAACTGAAAATAACGTTACTGAAAGGGGTGAGACCAATTCGTATATTGACCCTTAAACTATATCATTTTTATCATGAATTTCCACTATGAAAATCGTCTTACTATATAATCTCTAGTAGTTCATGATCTCTAGTAGTTCATTTTTTGTTCCATCTTGTAAGTTCTTGTTTAGACTTTTCTGCTCTAATCATTTATATTCACGATCATGCGTGTATACTTACCAGTTGCAAGATATTTTAAGTATTATAAATCAGCATATACAAGTACTCGTGTTTAAATTATTCATTATTTGTCCAGTTCTGAGCCACCAAAAGGGAATGTTCTTTTTAACTCCATTGTAAGAAGAAAGAGTGGAATAAAAGCGATTTTTTAAAATTATATATTAATGATTTCTTCAATAATGTTACATGGAAATATGTATTCAGATTTCGAGATGCGAAATACAATAAACCTCAATTATGCTCAAATTTTTAAGCTTTATTCGGGCCAATAAAAATTTCACAATTAATAAACCCAAAGAGAGGTTGTCTGGATCTTGCGAACCACTAGATCCATACCCCGATATATTGAACATTTGAGGCATCTGTGTCAATTGATTGTTCAAGAAATTAAAGCTCAAGGATAAAACAATAGATCAATTGTTTTCTCAAGCCAAGTAAGCGTGTTAAATGGTGTCGGTGAAGACGAACTGGCAATATTATGCACGAAAAATTAAGCGTTAGTTTATGGATTAAGGATGCATCGAGGCAAAATGAGAACTCTTGAGTAATGGATCTTGAATTTTGAATTATGAAGAAGTGTATGGACTGTATACCTAGGACAATACTTTCTTATTATCCAAACTTCCACATCTCTAGATGTAGATTTTAATATTTGTTGCGTTTAAAATATAGCAGTTCCCTTAATTCCAATGAGGAATCTTTAAAATAATCTAAAATCAAGCCAATTACAACCAGAACGTCGCTGGCCATAATACTTATAACCACCGCTCTACCGTAATTAGTTGATGCAGTATATATATATATATATATATAGACTTTAAATTTGTACGTTAAAATTCACAAATTTATTTAATAAAATGGATTTGAGGAAAGAATATGTTTACTTTATTTGTATACTTATATTTTGATAGTATTATTTTTTTTTCTGAATTCTAATGAAAAGTCATTTTAATCTGTAATAATATTTTTCAAATGTATCGTTGTATTATTAATAAATTTTCCTTTTAATGCACTCTATTTTATTTTAAATATGATTCAAGTTCTTTTAAAAATAAAACGATATTTAGAGTTCTTTAAACTAAAGTAATACAGAGTATTATTTTGAATAGTTAAAGTTATAATACTTAGTAAAATTATTGCAAATATGAAATATCATGACTTTCCTGAGTGAGAATTATAGCAATTATATATTCTAGAGCATATGACTGAATATAGGTTTTTCATTTCAAGTAAAATTTAATGCTAATTATCATTCTAATTATCAAATGAGATTTATTCATGGTACATAAAAGGACGATCGTTGGCACGTAAAGAGAAACAGACAGCAAAGAGAAGTATATAGAAATAGATAAAGATAACACGTACGTACGGGAGGAATGAAATTGGTTTAATGAATTATTTCAGCTACTATGTAATTAATGATCTACAGTGTTTGTTAGATCAATATCTATTGCATGTATCGGTTCGCTTTTAAATTGAAATGATAAAATACTGTTTGAATTGATATGAGAGGATCTACTAACTTAAATATTTATTTTAAATGAACGAATAATTAATACTTAATTACTGTAAAATGTAATACTTCGTAAATGAGCTCAAAGTTATTTACGCAAATTTAGGTATTTTCATTAAACGTGGATGAAAACTTTCAAACTCGAAATGTGCATTTCTCTAGGAAGTAGTAAATTTATAATTTTAAAAGCTGACGGAATTTCTAATAGAATATAAATTTTGTATTACTGAAGTTTAAATTTGTCCCAAATGGAGAAGAAGCTTGAAAAATTAAACTTCTCAAGATGATTTACATTATAGTTGTTACAAAAAAAGTTTGCACAAGTTTTGCTTATTTTAGAGCTGTATTTTAGTTACTTAAGAATTAATTGTTGTAGATATAACATAACTTTTAAACTACACAAGTACTAGCTAATCATAAATTACTTTTATGACTTAGTTTAAAAACTTTTCCTTCTCAAATGTTTAAATACCCAAAGGTGATATTGGATTAACTGATTAAATAATAAATATAAAGTTACTTTGTGGAAGATAATTAATTAAACAAAATCCAAGTCACACACAAAGTTTCTTAGTTATTTATAAGATTGGATATTCCCCGCTTTTAAAACTTTTGGTGATGAATTTTAGGTTTTATGATTTAAAAATCACATTTCACTACTAAAAATAAATAATTTCAGTCGAGTAATTACACTACGTCATTGAATAACAATTAATTGGGCAATTCACATTACTGATGCATTATGATGAAGACTCAGATACACAAAATAAAAATTAGGGAGTGAAAAAAATTAAAAATTTTATTTTAAAACTACCGTTTTGTTTTATGTCAAGTATATATATCGAGTTTTTAATGAAAGAAAATGACAAAAATAAATATCATAATTATAGCATAATCATTTTTTGAAAAAAAAGCAATATAGTTTAATCGTGTTCACTTGAACCTTTCTTCTAATATTTATATCGAAAAATAATTCAAAACAGTATTCATGAGAGCATTATTCTTTTGAGATAAATGCATGGCTTCAGTGTGATTACGGCTGAAGATTATTCATAATTATATGAATTAATGGGGCTTATATAAGTACGTAGACTTGGAGAGTTAATTTATAGTCATTTCTTTTTTTTTTTGAGCAATTACATTTATTTCAAATCGGGAAAATATAAATATTAGTGTTTCTAGTGGATTTATTATTTTTATTTAATAAATAACCGTGGGAGAGTAAATCCAAAAAGCTTCCGTAAAAGAAATTAGATCTTTAACTTCAGAATAATAAAGAGCTTTCATAACAAATTGATTGAGTGATTTTTTTTAATTGCGAAACTTTCATATCTTATTTCTAGATATGTATTTAGGACTTTTATGCCCCAATTTTTATTTAATTGGTTAAAGGTCTTTGTTAGAAAAGAATAAGGAAAATTTGGGATGGGAAAGCAAACGATTTCCTTTCTCTTTTAAATGCTCCACAGTTGTAAATGTATGACCCCTTACACCTTTAACGAAATCAAAAACTTCTCAAACGGAAGAGTAAACACCTTAAGTTCAAAAATATGCTACATGATCTGAGAGATATTTTTTTTTGTTTCCATGCCATTTTATTCTGTATATCTCATTTTTTTATTTATCTCAAAAATAAGAACTTTAAGCAAGCCCTCAGAGCATTAGGAAATTCTTTACTATTTAGAATGGAAACTGTGAAGAGACTCTTTATATAAAAATATATATAATCATTAATCAGTACTAATGACATAAAAAATTAACAATGAAACCTCAAAATGATCTGATTTTTAGAAGCTCGCGAATTTAAATTTGATGCACTTTTTTTCTTGTATGAACCTCTTCTAAGAGCTACTAGTTCATTCAGGGAAATTATACATTTTAAACATTTATTTTCGCAACAAATTTATTTATTAAGATTTTAAAACATTGCAAACATTTTTAAATCACAAAAAAACTATAAAAATAAACTGTTAGATAATGGTAGGTTTGCAATGCAAGACATAATCGAATTCAATGTAATTGAATCTTTGAAGATTTTTGTATTTGTTCCCCTACGTATGAATTCTTTCTATACTTAAAAAACAATAAAAGAAGCCTAAATTTTATTTAGGGATTTTATATGACCTAACTTTAATAATTTAATACACGTTAATTTGTAAGTTGAACTTTATAAACACGTAATAGCAATTAGTTATTTTGTGATATTTCGAAGCTTTCCACTTTGCTATCTATTTGTCTCTAAAACATATCCTTTCAGCAGTCTTTAAGACACGGAAATATCTTGAATTATATAGATCCTATTTCTTTTAAATACAGCTGGTTAAATGTTTATAATGCAACTTTCAAACTAGACATTTTTTTTATATCTAGGCAATCTAATAAGTAAAAAGAAAACTATATTTCTAAGATTGTGTGTGTGTTGCTATGCTCCAGCATTTTGCAATTAACATATTTTTTGTCATTTTTATGGCTTTTTTTGTTTATAACAGTTTAAACCAGGGGTCGGTAACCTATGGCACGCGTACCACATGTGGCCCGTGATTTAGTTCTTAGTGGCACTTCTCCAAAAATTTGTCAATTTTTGAGAGGATGGAAGTTGATAAATTTGTAATGGACCTTATTTGACAAACATCTTCAGAACTATGGACATTTGTGGAATTACGAAAAAATTTGAAAGATAGCTCAAAAGATAAATTTAAAGCTTTTTTGAGTTATCTTTCAGAATTTTTGTAAATTATTGAAAGTCATTGCTGAAGAGATTTAATTGTTCTACTATAAAAATTGTACGTACTATACTTTTTCAGCTTTGGGTTCTACATATCTAAGTAAACAAAATCTTTCCGCATATGAAAAATATTTCAAGTCCGCAAAGAAATTGTTTAACAACTACATGTTTTGAATCCTGTCGAAAGTCACAAATTATACCCCTGGTATTGCAATAAGAAAGTAGAGTGGTGCAAATACTAGGTTCACATTAAATTTTTATTTGTCTATTTATTTAACTAATAAAGGGAAATATTTATATTTTATGCTGTCTGTTTCTTACTTCAATAAATATGTTGAAAATACATAATGTACAATTTTAATTTTTTAAAATTTTTGTTGAAGAGATAGTTATATTTTATGCTGTTTATTTTTATGTGTGTTAAGAAATATCTTTAAATGAGGCAAAATTATTATATAATAAAACTGTAAATCTAAATTATTGACCTCTATTTTGTAACTCTGCATGCATTATCTCGGGAATCTATTTGTTTAAAAAATGCCCTACTGTTTGGCATGCCACAGCTAAGAGGTTGCCGTCCCCTGGTCTAAACTATAAACTTAAAAATTTAACTGGCTCACAAATGACTTCAAAGATTTTCATTAATTTTTATATTAATTATTTAATAGTATCTTTAAGATGTATTACTAGATAGTTTTTACAACGGGTATCATATGGAATAGCCAGTTTCCTTATAATTTGATAGAAGCTTGATATTGCAAGCTTCATTACTAGAACCACTGTATGCAGATATGGTCCCCTGTAATTTAATTTAAAATAAATCTGAGAGAGATTCCTAAATTGAATTGGCTCATAATAAATCAGTATTTTTAAGACATCCTTTTTTATAAGGGCAATTATTCCTTTTGATCTTTTATAAATTTTACATGAAAAACTTTTCATTATGTACATTTTAATCAAACTGGTTATGCTGCTATTTTTGATATCAAGGTACATAACAGATAATCTAAGTTTAATGCTTGGAATTATAAAGCTTGATCTCAATGCTTATTTAATGAAGCAAAAGAATGAAAAAAATTCTAGCGTCATTAGCCTCTCCTTGATATCCTTTTCAAGCCCTGATGCGATGTTAAAATCTTTTCAAATCACTTTCTGCTAGGAATGTGTTAAATTATCCTTAACTTTCATTGAAACGGGAAATTTCTACTGAAATGCAAAACATTTATTTTTAACTTTGGAATTATTCTTGTCAAAAGTAATGTATAAAAGAAAAAAAAATATTCAAATTTTCAAATAGAGAAGGTAGAAAAATGGAGCAAGTCATTATGTATAAAAAACGCGCATGAGAATATTATTTCTGAAATAGGTAAATCCTTGAAAGAGAAGAAAAAAAAATGTAATGAAAAGTTAAAAAATTGCTAGGTAACAAGGTATATTATCTGCTATATATATTAGCATTTTAATGTTGCTCTTGACGAGCCATTTCAATTAAAGAGTGTTCTTATATTTTTTCCATTTGTCTTTTTAATAACTAATTTCAAATCTCCAATTGAAAGTATTACAGTTTTTATTTGGAGATTTTTTAAAATTTGTGAAACTCTTTTATTTGTGTTATTCTTATATGTGTTTATTACTCACTGGAAGAAGATATACAACTTTCATTTTACAGGGAACGAAAAATTTTACATCATTTATCATTAAGTATTGCGTTATAATTACAACAGTGATAATATAAATTATACAATATGCCTCAAAACAAAAAATGGATTTTGTATTCTTTAAAAGAAAATACAAGTTTTACCCGTTTACTTCAAAGTTTTTTTGCATACATTCTACAAATAGGAAATTAAATAATCTTTTATTTGAAGACATTTTATTAAAAAGAATTTAGCATTAAATATGGTTATCTTATAATCTATGATACATAAAGACACATTTCGAGGAAGTAGTGCTAGGAAACAGCAAACTTTTAAGTTATACTTCCGTTTTCTTTAAAAAAAATAACATAATGTCTAGCTATCACATCTTAAGCAAAAAGTTGGAAGATTGTTGCTTAAAACCAGCAGATGAAAAATAAACGACATATTTATGTATAAGAAACACAAATTATACAACATTTAAGCTCTGTAACTGTTTTGCATCTTATTTAAAATATAATAGGTGCACAAGTTTAGGAACTGTTTTATCCTTAAATAAATAATGAATGTTAAAAATATTTGAAGATAAAATTTAGCTATTCTAAGTTCTGAAAAGAAATTAGAGTTGAATTTCTTAAAAATATATAACTTCACATTCTGAAAAAATTACTTATATGATATTTATCATTTGCTTTAGGACTGAACGAAAGTAATATACAGTCAATTTAAATGATAATAAATAACAGTAAAATGAATCTTTTTCAATTATTTTTTACCAATTTTTTGTTCGCGTTCTCTTATAATATCAAAACAATCAATGCATCATTAATTTCCTTTCATGGCCTATACTGACAAAATAATAGTTAATAATATTGTTTTTGAAGGTTAATTGAGTAGTAAAACATGTAAAGTATGTTTATCTCCAGACAAAAAGGAGAAAGGAAAACAAATTCATTGATTTTCAATCTGTCTGTTATTTCTGTCCACTTTTTGAATTCAATCATCCGAAACAAATGGTTGTTCATTTCAACAGTTGCACAAATTTACGAAATCTTTCTTCCATAATCGTTATTAAGATATTAATCTGTAATTACAATAACTATGGAAAGTCAACTCGAGTCAATGCGTTTTGAGAGCAGATGTAATAACTTGAATTTTGCATTCGAAGGCGTTTGATTAGAAGACTGTAATGTTACTGCGAAACGATATGTTCCCTTAAGCAATCAATGGGGCTGGAAAAGAGTCCAATAATGCTTATTGAATAAATGTTAATCGGGTGTTATTTCGGAAAATGTATTATTTAATGATGAAGATCATCACTCCATCGTAATTAGGTTTGTTACGTAAGGTCTCTCAACGGGAAAACGTGTTCATTTTGCGGGACAAATGGTGTACTATCAGAATTTGAATTAAGAAATTTACGCAAGCAGGGACTTAATAAAGAATGGTATGCTAGGATACCTTGTTTATTAAATAGGAAGGGAACATTCATGATTTTTAATTAGAGCCCTGTGCTTGTTGCACGTGTGGCTAAGAAATTGAAGGTTGTGTTTATGCAGATAAAGAAAAGGAAAACTATGTTAATTGGGTAAGAAAGATGTATTTTCTTTCTAATTAAATTAAGGGATAAGAGTAAAGTTAGTTGAAAATATGAGTAGCTAATATGTCAGACTAACATTTGTTGAAATATGAAAGGTAAAGATTATATAATATTTAAAAAATAAGACTATGATGTTTAAGAGAAAATATAAAGCTGTTTACTTTAATAAAGTTAGATAAGAATAGCATTTGTTGACATGAAAAACACGTATGCTGCGAATTTTGTAATAAAAAGGACTTTTTTGTTCAAAGGGATGATATCTTTTGTGTCTCAAACAAAGAAAATGAGTGTTTGGGAAGGTACCGAATGGAATTTAAGGGGTGACATGAAACATTTTCTTGCATTTATAAATTTTGAGTTAACACTTATCCTACATTTATAAATTATTATCAGTACAAGTAATTATTTTCAAATCTTCTGAATTTAAGCCAAAACACTTGTGAAGCATTCCACACTATTAAAAAAGAAAAATTCGTGAAAATAATTCAAATATAGAACAAAGTGGAAGTTATGTTAAGGTATCGACTACTTGCGACAACTTTTTTTTAGAAAAATGGAGATATAAGGATTTTTTTTTTGTGATTTTAAGATTTAAAAAATTATTATTACTAAAATGGAAAATTGGTAAAAATTTACAAAAAATAACTTAAGCAGAGCCCATTTTGTACCAAAAGTTTATGAACAAATTTTCAATTTTTCAATTCTGATGTGTTGCTATGGTATTCATTTTTGAAATGGCCTCAGGATAAAAGCCTTTTATCTTAGTTTCTATATGAAATTGCATAAAAAAAGTGATTTTATTCACGTAAGGGACTGTAAATTTTGTAATAAAACAGTGATTGATAAACCTGAAGGTTAAATCCCTTCTACTGTTATACAGAGCATACACACAAAAAAAATTTCAGTTAATTATTTTCAAAACTTTTTGAGCAATCGTTGTCCCCGTTTGAGCATTAAAAAAACACATTTCGTGTAAAACGTGTTTTAAAGCATCACATCTTGCTTAAA
This sequence comes from Trichonephila clavata, assembly GCA_019973975.1. Classification (NCBI taxonomy): domain Eukaryota; kingdom Metazoa; phylum Arthropoda; class Arachnida; order Araneae; family Nephilidae; genus Trichonephila; species Trichonephila clavata. The sequence continues at coordinate 77,670 of BMAO01013396.1, forward strand.
TTAATGACATCTGCTTTTACTACAACGCTTGTAGTTTTTGTTCTAGTGAACGGAAAATAACAAACTTGGTATTTTTATAAAGCTAATAAGATGACCTATAAAAAATTCGTAAAAATTGTCAATATTTGGCAAAATTCACAGCTTTAGGGTCGTCGGATACCTCAAGTATGCTAAGTACATTAAGCCATTTAAAAATATTTTTTTCCAATTATATGAAATAAGTAAAGAACATTACAAATGAAAAACATATTTCAAACATAACTGACTTAAGAGACTAAATTGAAAAATAATCATATTCAATAATATACATGAAAATTTTACTCTAATATTATTTTTAATAATATTTCCGTAAAAGATGTGCTAAATATCATTTCAAATAAAACTTTAACCCCCAAAAGTGATTAAATATATCGTGATCTCAGCACAAAAGATGAATAAACTGTGTGCTTAATGAATGGAACTAACTTTCCACTGAATTAAATCGGAGATTGCTACTAAAGAAGATTAAACACCACATTTACATTATGTACTACTATCTTAGAACTCTCTCTAGTACCTAGTAAATTAAGTTCTCACTCTTATAATGATAGTTAAGTAAATGCCTTGGAAGTATCAAATGGTCTGCTGAGCGATAATCACACAACATTTCGGAATCTACGGGATACAAATTAAGTTTTTCTCAGCAGTAATCATTTTGTATTACTACGTGTGAAATGATGTAGAAGAGGAGAAAGTACTAGAATATCCCAAATACTGAGAATCTCATTTCTGTCGTTTGCACTCGTTCGCATTTTATTGCATCGAAATGCAATAAAATCCATGTGCACAAGAAATCGTTTCAAAAATAGCTTCTATGCTTGTTTTTCTAGAGTTGAACATTTACCGCAGTGATAGGCTAACTTTTTTAGGAACAGGACAAAAGAACAATTCTTGAAAGGTCAATATATAATTTATTATGGTTAAGTGAAATAAAGACTAAAAAAATAGTATACTTGTATGCTTGTTTTTCTAGAGTTGATCATTTACCGCAGTGATAGACTAACTTTTTTAGAAACAGGACAAAAGAACAATTCCTGAAAGGTCAATAAAATTTATTTATTTTTGTGTGAAATAAAGACTTAAAAAATAGTATATTTTAAAAATCTCTTATTATAAAATGAATGAAGTTTCCGTGACAGCATTTTTTGTTTTGAAAACTTAAATTTAAATATAAAATAAATAGATATATTTTAGTAACACCACGCATAATTATTAACGTGAGTTTTATTTATAAATTCTGCTATAAATTCTCAAAATAATATGTTGCATCTACAAATTATTTAAATTTCTTTAGAAATTTTCGCATACACAAAAAGGGGAACACTCCGCTTAACACATTTCTACATTTTTAAACTGAAAAATTCTGTATTGTTTTAAGATATGCAGTAGTCGGTTAAACATCTATATAGGAACCGTTTTGGATAGGCGCTGTAGTTTGCTCAAACTACTAAACTATGCCAATGAAATAATTTTTGAATCCTTATTTTTTTTTTTGGATGGAATATTATCATATATGAATTGTTGATTTTTTATACTTCTATTGAAGTAATTAATGAAATAGTAAGTTCTAAATATATTATCTGTTTTTCAAATAAATTTTGACTAAATGAATGAGAAAATTCGAAAATTAACGGCAGATAATTGTGTTCTTAATTTCTAACTTAGAGTATTTTTAAGTGTAGCAAAAGTAGATGAACTAATTTTTTAAATGTTTTTTCTCTCGAAATAATTAATTTTTGTTAATTGTTCACAGCTTTCATTCCCTACATGAAAGTATTAAAAATGAGTGAAAAATATATGTGCTGACTTGTATTCATAAAATAATCTAAATCATGTTACGAGCAAAGGTAAATAATTAGGAAGTTTAACAAATGAGGTCTTCAGAAAAAAAAATGCCTCATTTAAAGATGCCACACTAAATGTAAAACGTGCGTATCAAAATAAATCAGTAATCAAATCGTTTTGTGCATATATTAATAGCATTTATTCTAGTATTATTTAGATTGATTTTTTTTTGTGTTTGCTAACAATTACTGCACGTGTATGTATAGGTGTGTATTTGCATGTATATATATATATATATTTGTATGTATATGTGTATAAGTATTTTTTGTGTATGTATACTATATGTGTGTGTATTTGTATTTTGAAAATCTTATTATGATCACACATGTGTTCCCAAACCTTCACCATTGTATAATTTTAATTACTAAATGTCTCCGTTTTTGTAAGTGAGCAAGCTTGTATTTTGTTCTGTATTTATTGTATTTGCATCCATTCTTTTTTCACTTTTGATTCCCATTTGTGCCGGTACCCCTCTACTTGAAACTTCCTACCACTATTGATTGAGTACTGACTTACGTTTTTAAGCCTTGTGTTATATTTTTAGGCACACAGAGTCTACCTAGAGTCTCAAAAAATATAGTGATGCTCACCTGGATATTCTGATAGTATATATATTTAGATAGTAGTTTAAATGATATTTAATTCTCGTTAATATCATAAAGAAGAAAATCTTTTTTTCACTCTATTAATACATTCTTATATGTAATATTTCGTATTTTGAAGGAATCAAATGATGGATCCCAAAAAGGAACGCTTTAATTCAAGTCTTAGCTAACAAACACAATAAGCTCAAAGGGCTTTTTCCTTCATAAAGTTAATATGTGTGATATCTGGTTTTTCTGTTAACTGAATATCTTCGAATTGAATGTTCTATTGAGAATTTCTTTTTTGAGAGGATTCTGTATTAAATATAAGTTAGAGAAGAATGAAGATTATTATATTTCGAAGAATTTTGCTTATTTTCAAATTATTCTACTACTAGGACATTTAGTTGCTCTAATATATGTATGTATTCTTATGCACATGTAAGTTTTTAGCTTACCTCTTACACAAAATTTTTTGATTTTGTTAATTCATAATTTTTCTTGTACTATTATGTTTGAACTTTTTCTGCTGAAAGGGGAATATTTGGGCTCCATAAAACACGCTTAAGCCTACATCACAACCCTTAATCAGTGTTATCTTTAGAAAACATAATAGTGTTACGCATTTTAGTCTATTAAATTTTTAATTTTCTTTCAATAGGACTCATGTTCTACGTTTTAATTTTTAAAATGTTATCTGCTACTTCTGATTGATAGGTAGGATTTATATTTAACACACACACACACACACACACACACACACACACACACACACACACACACACACACACACACACACACACACACACACACACACACACACACACACACACACACACACACACACACACACACACACACACACACACACACACACACACACACACACACACACACACCACACACACACACACACACACACACACACACACACACACACACACACACACACACACACACGATATTTTAAGACTACTTCCTTTCCAGAGGTTAAATTTAGAGAATAGTGATGTGCGTGTTTTTAAAATTAATTGCCTAGAATTTGAAAGCAAATAGCGGACTGGAATTCTACTAAATTAAATAAAAATTCTTATACCTTTAAAAAAAAATCTCTGCTACCAATGACCTTTAGATTGGAAAAAAATATACGGCCTTAAAAATCCAAACTTTTTTTTACTTTGATGTATGTGAAGATATCTTCTTTTTAGCACATCGCTTTAAACTAATAACTCTAGTGTGAAAGGTTTCAGTAAAATCTATAATACATAATATTTTTTGTTTATATCATATAAAAACCAACGGGGGCGATAAATATATCTAATCTGTTTGAGCATTCTTTTAGAAGCTGCATAAATTTTAAAAGCCAGTATTTGCTTAAGAGAGAGAATACATTGACTCACAATATTTTCTTTTCTCTATGAAAATAAATTTATTTTGCGTCCATGATTTTTTTCTTATATCTATATATGCAAAAATTTGATTTACACTTTGTGAAAGGCATGAAGTGAATTTGAATGTGTGACGGGAAAATAAATTTTAGATTGGTTGCAATAATGAACTCTAAAGAAAAAGCATTTTTTGAATATAAAAAATACAAAAATAGTCTCAAGGAAATATATTTTGTACAAGGTGTGTTAAAAAAATATCCATCATAATCCTCCGTACGTATTAAAGCTAGGAAGACGGGGTTTAGTGCACATTTGAAAGTATGAATTTTTCTTTAGTAGAAGTTCTCAGTCGCAGAAAGATCATCGATGATTGAGGAAAAGAAAATAAGCTTCTTCAGACTTTCACTTTTATTAAAAAGCAATAAAAAGAGAAAAGAAAACTGAAACAGTTCTATTACAATAAATTTCTTATGAAGCTCGTAGAACCCAAACGGAAACGATACGCAAGATTCAACAGGCATTCAGAGAATAATAAGTGAAGACCACAAAGATAAAGAAATGTAACAATTACTTTAAAGATGAGCCTACACAAGCGAAAAGTTAAGCATTTTCAAAAAGTTCTCAACAATTTTAAATGAGATAATTATTAATCAATAAGGATCTTGTGGTACTGTAGGATCTTCAAATCACGACTAAAAAACTTATGGCTGAGACGTGCATCAGCAATGGAATCATTCATTTCCTTTTGATTAAAGATTTGAGCTTCAGAATAATTTCAACTAAGTTTATTGCATAGTTGCTAATTTTCAAGGAAATGCAATTCCGTTAGGAGATAACATAGAGAGCATGTTGGAGACTGTAAAGCTATATATATATATATATATATATATATTTCACACGTTCCTTAATATAGTGATCACTGGTAATGAATGTTGGTCTTAATGTTGCGAACAGAAACTAA
>BMAO01013397.1:0-31439 GCA_019973975.1 Trichonephila clavata
ACTCCTTCAACTTATCTAATGGACCTAAATAGTACTTACGCTTATAAACGAACGTTTAATAAATATCTTTCTATCTCACTATATTTATCTTTTCAAACAATTCGATATTCTAAGGCGTAAAATAGTTTTCTTCTTACACAATTTATATAAAATATTTTAAACGAATGTAATTGTAGAAAAAATGATTCTTAATCAATTCAATGCAAATAAATAGTTATAAATTTTACTTTGCGTACTTAAATACAGCAATGGTTTTATAAAGTTTTCTTGTAAACTTGAAATTAAAGTATTAACTGGTTTTTAACAATAACCAAAATATTTCTTTTTTTCCTCCATGATACTGTTGAAATGAAAACAAATTTTAAAAATAATTGACAACAGTTTTAGAATCTAGAAGTTTTATTAACGAAAGTAAATTAGAGTATATATTAAGACATAGGAAAAGGAGTAATCAATGTAAGAAAAATATTCCCAATTTTCAAACACGAAAAATGGTTCTTATTGCCAAAGTATTGGAATGTACTAATTGTTAAGTTATGTTCTGTGTTATAGGGTGAAATGTCAAATAATATTTTTTAAAATATTTATACTGTCCGTGAATCTGATTAGATTAATTACTTATTGCAATAGTAGAACAAAAAAAATTCTTCTTCTATTTTTTTAAAATCATCTTTCGAGTTTGATTTAAAATAATCATTCCTTACATCAGATTTATGAATAAGCAGCCAAAGCAGCTGGTGTTTTGCTCTAATGATGGTAAATTTCTCTTTACAATAAGGTTTATCGACAGCAAATTGAACCAATAGCTCTTAGAAATATCTTGTTCCCGTGAGAACAATAGACACTCTTAAATAATCAACCACTCAAATCGACAAAAGAAGCATTTGTAAGATAATCCATTGACCAATTTGTTACCACTTTCTTTATTTAGGCTCAATCCTCATTTTTAGTTTATTTATTTATGTGGATATGGAAATGTATTTTCTTTAAATGCTTCCATTGCGTGCTTATTAAATCCAAACCTCATAAGGGTTTACACCCACACCCACAACCACCCACCCACACTGGCTGATAAAAGAAACTGGCAGATAAAAGAAAAAAAACTTTACCCCAAAAATTTACACCTGCAAGATCTGTCTTCTAATTTTCAAAAATATCATTTTTATAAGTAGAAAATTCATAAGATCAATTCATAAGAAAAGTAAACTATTCCTTGAATCACAAAGCTAATATATTTTAATTAATTTTACAGGCAATAAATTAAATCATCAAGTACGACCTTTTCAGTGTCGATTTTTAAAAACTTTTGAAAAATTTTGAAGAGTAAATTATTTATTTGTTTCGTAGCGAGAGCCGCCACTAGATGGCGCAACCATAAAATCGCTTTATTTGGAGACTTGCTGAGTCTGCAAAGGCTTAGTGCCCAATATAAAGCCTATTAGGGGGGAAAGTTATTTATCTGTTAATGGAACCATAATATTAAATACTGAGATGTACATTGTAAAAAACTCCACTTTGTATTTCGCAAGAGCAAAAATTTATTGATGAAACAAAAAACAAATTTTTTTCCCCACACAAAAAAAACCCATTCAAACTATTTTTTTGGATATCATATGGAAAAGAAATAACATAGTAAAAAGCAAACACAAGTTTTCAATTTTCCATATAGTTTTAATATGATGCAGAAGATTTTTCTATTCATAAAAGAAGAAAAATCATTCTTCTTTAGAGAATTAGAATTGATAGAATAATAAGCTTTAGCCAACGTGCTATGTTTTGTAAACAAATATTTCTTTACTACTATGTTTCATTAGTTAGCAAGATAGTGACAAAAATTGATATTCTTACTACTGCAAAATGCTTGTCTTTTACGTTATTCATTTTTTATTATAGTTATGATATTAAATTACAATGTATATAGTTTAAAACACATAGTTTCCAAAAATAATCTTTTATTTGAATTTTGTGTATGTTTTATAAAAAAAGCAAACACGGATGAAGAATATGCATTAAAGTACCTAGCTGTAATGAATTTGAGAAATAAAATCTTTAAAATGTTTTTCACTTGAAAAATATTGTTTCGGCGTGCAATTTAAAAATCAAAGCTAAGACTTATATTGAGCTTTACAAGTTGTTTAAAAAAATAAAAATGAAAATTTTTTTTTTTTCACTAATGCTTTTTTTTTTTTGTAAAAATTAATACCATTTATCCTTTGACCAATGAATTTCAACGATCAATAATTTTTTTTTTTCAATTTAGAATTCCGAAACCAGAACAAAACATTGTTATTTTTATTCCAGAGAGTTACCAATAGTGTACAAATAAAAAAGGTGAATAGAGGCTTTCTTTTCCTCTAGTGTTAAAAAAAAGGGCGAAATATTTCAAGTTTCAGACTTTTTTTACTTCATTGAATTTTCTTTTAAAGAATAAGGAATGTTATGTGAATAACAAAGAGACATTGAATTTTGCTTATTTTTTCTCCTTGTTCAAGCTATTTAGAAAAAAAAAAGAAACTTGAATGTTTTACATATTTTTTTTATGCGGCCATTCATTATGAAGTTATTCTTTTTACTCTCACAGTATTCTAGCCAGATATTAACTTTACATTAACGAAATGATACATAAATTTAATAACATGTAAAATTTCCTATAATGTAATACTCCACATTTTGCTTAAACATGACTTTCATTAAATAATAAATAAAAACTGTTGACTAAAAAATAAAGTACTATAAGGAAATCTTCCCCAAATACATCAAATTAGTATCGCAAAGGCTGTGACGTATTAATTTATGAATAGAAGGAATTTTTAATGTACAATTTTTGTCCGAGTGCTGCTGTTTTTGTTAGTGCCACCGGTCAGACGGTGTCACATCGAAGCCCACGAAATTCATCGTGGAAAGGGGCTAGATTTATGCCTGCCGTTAGTCTTAGTATTCAGCATCATACAAGTGACAGTACGATTTTGGACTCGGTTCCACCCCAATATTGAGGGGAAAAAACCTTCGAGGTGGTCAGGAAAGTCCCACATTTCTCCCTATTCCTCCAATCTTAGAGAGGATTTGCGGTTCTACGGCTATTTAGAGTACCCCCTTGCCGCAAAGCCGCTATACATTACATAAAGCAAACATCAGTGCTTTCTCCGGGATTCGAACCCAGGCCTTACGGAAAGGCAGTCAGTGTCACTAACCTCTATATCGGATGGGTGATCAAATGCATTTTGCATTTGACCAGATAGGACGGATTGTGTTATTTATTAGCCCTTGCAGTAAAATTTTCTCCTGGCCTTAAGAGTCAAAAACTTAATAAGTAAAATAGTCGTTATTTAATTCTCAACATAAATGCAATTACTATAATAAATTCGGTAATAAAATAAATCTTAACATTATAAATTAAAAAAAAAAAAAACACCTTACAGAGCATAGAGTTTGCTATACAGTTTGATTTCTCTTTGGAAATTCATCAATTATACCATATATTATTGTAAAAACATTTTATTCTTGTATAATATGGCCCTTTTTTCTATTTGTCTTGTTCCCATGTAACTTTAAATTATTTTTACACGTTTTAAACTAAAAATAGATCTCATCTGATGCATTCGATTTGGTATTGTTAAATATTTCAAAAGTGTGTTTCATTAGAATTTCTTTTCATCTCAATAATCTAGGGGTGTTTTCATTGTACTTTGTTTTCTTTTCAATTTCATGTTGAAGGTGCGTGGTTGATTTGTCGCTGTTTTGCCTCATCAAGCTTCCCTGCGCCACAGTCCGACACTTTAATCCGCACTGCATTTGACACCAGTTATATGTACGCTTGATCTTTATTTTATTTTTTAGCTGTCATTTCTTTTATTTTACCCACCCGTATCACTTTTTATATTCTCTCTCTCTCTTCTTTTTTTTTCCAACTTTTTCTTTTCTTATAATGTTTCCTTCTATCCCTCTTTATTTTTATTCAATTAATATTTATTAAAAAATAGTAACTGATTCTATTTGACATGACTTAGTATACATTTGCGGATTTAGCTTCTGTTCTGGTTCCGTGTGTTTCAATTTATCTAATTCTGTGGGAAGAGTAATGTTTCGTGTAATAATACCTTTTTATGAATTTTGAGCATCTTTTGAATTTTCAACTTATAAGATTCTAAAAATATCAATGTTACATTCTGAAAACAAATCATTCGTTCAAATCATGGTTTTTAATAAGCAATTACCAGATCTTAATTTTGATATTTTACTCTCTACGTTATATTAAATTTTTAAATCTCTCAAGCTGTAGGAAATTTTTCGAAATAAAAAAGAAAAATTTTCTCTATAATATTACATATTTATATTTTCGAAAAAATATATGACTCGAATAGAACGAGCAGATGATTGTAAATTACATCAAATAACAAAACCTGGAAATCGAGACATTCATATAATTCTCCAAGAAGTAACCCAAATCGTTATTTGCATTTCGACGTCAAAACGTAAGTACTTCTTTCCGATTCGTGAAAATCCGACTAATGCACCACCGACCTATTTTCTCCCATGTCTCTTGTAGGAAGGATGTTTCTTGACACAACTTATGGAAGCGTTTTTTCCAACTGAAAGGGGAAGGGGGAATGCATATGGGACCGCAATCTGCTTCCGTTATTATGGAAAGTTAATCGAAGAACTTTCCATGAAAAGAAATGCTTTCTAGAAATTCTCTGGAAAATTCTCTTGGGAGACTCTTTTCCTATAACTCTGGAATTTTTTTTCTCAAACTACTACAAAGAAAAACAGAAAAAAATGCAGTTTCGGAGGATAAGGTAGCCAATAAATAAGGATTTCTAGTTTTGTGTTTTGGTAAAATTACGAATTTGAAGTACATATTTCTTTGGTTATGTAGTATACTTATGGGTAGGATGATAATGATTTATTTAACAATGAAGGATGAAATATATATATTATAAGAGACATTAAACACCAAAGAACATCTTTCGTTTACTTCTACCTCTGCGTCTTTCTACTACGTCTCTCAGCGTCCGTCTGAGTGATTTCCCATGGAGAGCACTATTGGCGGGGTGTGACGTCAGTTTGGGTTGCTCCACTCGATGTAAAAGGGGAGGGGGATATGTGTGGCAGTATCCAACCCTACATAATTGCTTTGAATGTTTGTAGTATGCTTTTTCAATTAAAAAGTGTGTTTGCTAAATAATTTCCTAATATTTCCAAGCACATATTTTTTGAAATAGATTTATTGTTTTCTTCTTAGTTTATTTATGTTTGAATAAATGTTCAAATGATTCAAAATTTTGTTTTTGTAATAAACTACCTCCTTTTTAAGAATGTACCATTCTTCCAAAGACCATGATTATTATTTTATATTATTCCTATTAAAATCAAATTTTCCTCACAAGTAGAATTCTCAAAATGACACCTGTGTAACAAAATTTATTGTATCTTTTAGATGGAAGTTAATTATTTAATGGACATTTTTTAATCATATTTTACAGAATGTTATTTATGTCACCTTCCTTGACTGTTGTAATGTTAATTATAACATTGTTCTATAAATAGCTTATACAAGAAAAACAAGCAAGGAAAATTCCTTTTATTTTTAATAAATGTATTGATACAATGCATTATTAATATTCATTTAATACTGTGACAAACGCAATCATTAAATAATTGCTTTACAAAAGACTCATGCATCTATAATTATAGAGTTCCTTTTATATAAAACAGTTCTATCTGGTTTAACAACAATATTTTCGTATTATCAGCAAAAGAACTACTATTTTTATTTTTAACATCTACATTAAGGGGCAACCGACATTTTTTTTCATTTATCTATAGTATATCATAATCATTCGATTTTTCAAATACATTTAAAGTAATTTTCATTTCAAGACATTTGTGTATTCTTTTAAAAAAATTCTTTTTCTTACAGGTGTAATTAAATTATCTAACACTTTCAATAAAAACGCTGCATGATAGTAATAATGCCACATCACAAACGTAGGTTTGAAATTGATTAAAATTGGCAAATAAAGAAAGGTAGAAACTAACAACAGATATGTTTGTTTTAACAAGATACTACAGTGAGTGCTAATACCAGATCGTAGGTCTTCCTCGGGTGGCGATACATGGAAAAACATGTTTGAAACAGTCGTAAACATGTGGATCGCTTCTAGAGAGATAAACTACCCTTCACTACTAGCCATTTGTTCAAATTCCTTCTTTGAGCCCTGGGACATGGCACTGGGACAGTGCCCATAAATAGCGTTCAGTCACTGTCTAGATGGGCTTTGATAGGTGAAAGATAACCGAGCACCAAAGGTCAACATTGTATCTGGGAATCTTATAATGCTCTCTGAGTGATATATAATTATACTGTCATACATTATATCTTGCTGGTAATGGTCAAATACTTTTTCTTTTGCTTCTAATGATGCTGTGGATTTGTATTTTACCATTGCAGACCTAACATTTTCTCTCTTCCCTAGCTTGTATATCTTTTTAGTGCGGCACCATACAAGTGGCATACCAATTGCCTCAAGTAATTTTGACACCCACTTTCCTTCCCAAAGGAAGGCACCTGAGCTCTGATGACAAATAAATTCTTTCAATGATAAATTCTTTTAAATGATTAATTCTTTTAAATCTTACATCGTTTTATATCAAGACCTGACAAAATAGCATGAACCACGTAGTTTCTGAATGTAATATCAAGAGTATTTTCATTAAATTTATTAGAGATTGGATGTACTTTTTGCAGATACAATCAATATTTTATGGAGAATTAATTATTTACCACACATTTATTTATTTATTGAAATCTGTTCCAATCAACAGCCATTACATTGCTCTTATAAGTAAACTCATGTTTAAAAATATCAAAATATTTGTTTCAAATTTGTTTATATGACAGTCGAATGTAAACCAGGAGCTTGATCATAGATGAAAGGGAAACGAAACTACCCTATAACTTGGTAAAAAATGCAAAAATCCGAAATTTTTTTTATGTGTGTTTGATAGAGATTAATATAGTGTTAAAAGCCAAAAATTAGTTTCAATATTTTAATCAATTTTCCAAAATATAAATGCCTAATGTTGCCTCGGTCTTATAATGTTTTCCCTCTTAATCCTCATATTGCGACCTGCTTGAAATATCTGCCTACGTATGCGACCGGGCGAGAAAAAAGGTTGAGTACCTCTTATCTAATGGATAAAACAATACGAAAATTTCTAAGTAACCTTATTATTTTTTTTTAAATTAGGAAACTTATAAGCGTTTTTTCAAACTTTCTAATGATCTATAACTGTTACTAAAAACCGAAAATATAAATTTAAGAAATTATTGTATGTGTGTGTTGTGTGTCATTTGTTCATATGCAGCAGTTATTTGCTAGCATAAGAGAAATTGCGGAGCAATCATTAATAAAAAAAATTATCAAATATATAAAATGCATTACATATTAAAAATGGCACACTATATTCCAATGAGGTGAGAATATAGCTCAAGTTTGTTTGAAAAATGAAAAGCTTTCAATATACTATCATTATTTAAATTATGATTCTAAGCTGTTACTTACACTTAAAATTTAAATACCAAATATTTTACAAGCAGCTAGACTTTTAGATATTCTACTGTACAAAATGATAAGGACAATATCAGAACAATAGACATAAAATCAATTCAAGAAGAAACATTCTCAGTCTGATATTCAGTGTCAGTATTTGTTAAATACACACACCTCTATGCTTCGAGTCGTGACATGTCGCTTTTAACACGCTCTGCTCCAGAACCTATTCATCACAAAAGAGGTGCTAATGGAAGTCGCATTCAATCTGTTCCATCGTAACCAGAATAAAGAAGAATGAATACATTCCGACGTTCGTTCCATCTGGTGGGAAAATGTCAACAAAATGTTCTTTCTCTCAGTATGTTTGAGGGAGGATAATCTAGTTTCCTCAGCACAAAGGCATGTACGGAGGGGTCTTATCGCTTCCAATTACATGTGAACGGAAGCAACAACTGTGTTTTCTCACACAGAATGTTTCTCTCTCTCGTTGCTAACTATCACGCGGTATCAGAAATCTCGATAGTGTTAAACTTTTATCTCATTTTAGTATATTTTGTGTTCATTATCCCCCCCCCCTCCATTTTTTATGAAACCTTCCATTGCTGTATCGATTTCTTAGTGATAAAATCTTTTATTTAGATAAAACTACGTGCCAATTATTATTATGGTACAGTACTGATATGTTCAATATTTCTTAGTTGATAAGCATGCTGTTGCAAATATTTTCATTCTAATAAAAGGTATTTTTTAAAAAAATATATATATATAGTTTAAAAAAACTAAAAAAAAACACGCTTTCATGGTTAATCGAACTATAAGGTAAAAAATTATTTCTTAATATAAGAATAAAATGATTTACGAGAAAATTAATGTCATTGGGGTAAAAGCGTAGGGTGCTTTATATCAATTGTTATAATTTTAAATTATCAATTTTATAATTTATAACAGTTCCTCTTATTGAGGTTCAACGTGAGAAGAACTGATAGGATGCCAATGGATATGCCAGAATCTAAAAAAATGACGCATTTAAGGTTAAATTATAGTTTAAAAAACTAAAAATAGATGATTTTATTGTAGATCGAGCTAAAAACTGAAAAATAAATTATACTTTTAAAAAACTAAAAAACACTCTTTTATGGTTAATCGAGCTAAAAAATTAAAAAATACTTCTTAATATAAAAATAAAATGATTTACGAGAAAATTAATGTCATTGCGTGGGGTACTTTGTGCTACATTTTTACACTAACTCAGCATTTTGGAATAGAAGTAAGAAATAATAACAATTGATAAAGCACCCTACGCTCTTTCCCCAGTGACATTAACATATTTTCTCGTAAATAATTATAATTCTTATATTAAAAGTATTTTTTTATATTTTTTAGCTCGATTAACCATAAAAAGTGTTTTTTAGTTTTTTAAAACTATAATTTATTTTTCAGTTTTTGTTCGATCTACAATAAAAGCCCGTATTTCTAATTTTTAAACTATAATTTAACCATTAATGAATTAACCTTAAATGCGTCATTTTTTAGAATGTGGCATACCCATTGGCATCCTATCAGTTCTTGTCATTTTGAACCTCAATAAGAGGAACTTTTAAAAATGAAATTGAAATTTCCTTAATCTCATTAAAAAATTTAAATTGTAATACACTTGTATATTGTTTTGAAAATTTTAAAAAATTTATCTGGCCCACCAAAAATTTGCTCGTGACCGAAAAAGTTTGCTCATCCTTGAGTTAGAACAAATTACCTCCCTCCCCCTCATGCACGAATCTTTTTTACTTCAATTTTCAGAAAAACGAGACAATTGTTTATGCTATGGTAAGAAACCGCTGACCCACGTTTTCGTTTTTAGGGTTGTAACTTAATCTTTTAGTCCCCAAATCTAGAAATGTGATGTGGAATTAGTCGCCAAAACTGGAAATGGTATAATGAATTAGTCGCTAATTCTAGAAATCGTTTTTCCTGATTATCCTGATCAGGACAATGGAACAAAATTAAGAGAATTATTGTATTGCCATCGATTCTTGACAAATGTACAAAATTTTGAATTAATCTGACATTTTAAAGTGGGTAAAAATCGAGTTTAAAGATTCCGTCACATACAAGTGAAGCTCATAAAAGTGTGTTAATATTAAAGCATAGTACTTTTACACGGATAGTTTTTTTCAGTTTGAAAGCTTTATATATATATATATATGTATATATATATATATTTACATACACAAACAAACACACGCAAGCACATGTATACGTTCAAAGCTTTCTAGTGTTTTTCCGGATTTGGTTTTTGGACACTGTAACCTAGTGGTCAAGATCAACCTCGGTGCTGAAGTCCAACGATGTAGATGCGGCTGATGCGCATTAAATCTGTCGAGCTCAAAGTCCTCCCGTGGGAGTGGCGTACTGGTTAAACAGGGGGGGGGGGAGGGTTGCCAACTCAGTTATCCTCCTGGTCGCTTGATCGAAGCTCAAAATTACGAGATCCGTCGTTTTCAGCTTTGTATGTTTATACCTTGCAATTACATATGTATTCCGATTCATTTGCCTTTAATTTGTAATATGTAAATTTAATGTCTGCTACTGTGGGTGTATAAAATATTAATTATGATTTTGTTCGATAAAAACTGAACGCGGGGTGATTGTTTCTCGGGGGATCGTTTTGTAGCTGTAAACCTCTTTCGGGTGAGCTCGGTTTCCGTGGGCATTCCACCAACAGCCCTCGGGCAACTTTACATTACGGGGTTAACATGCGCCCACTATTTTCATATATTTTTAAAACATATAATTAATCAAATATCAATTACTGATGGATGTTGATAATAACTCATTTATTATTAATTTTATAATAAGGGGCTCGACTTTTTTTAAAACTAATTTGTTATCAATCAATAGTTGTAAGGAAAAATCTATATAATACATTAAATTATATGATACCTAAGCTATCAACAACACACAACTATGATAACTGCTTTTAAATTTGTGTTTCGAAATAGTTATGTAAACATTTAAAAATAAAACAAACCACAATGAAGTACACTTAACGTTACTGAAATATATTAATTCACTCCCCCTGTACAAAAAAATATTTGATAAAAACTCTGAATTTGGTTAAATGAAATGATGTAGCAATAATATTTATTGTATAAAAACAATTTATAACATAAGACAAATATTAATTAGAGTATGACTTGGGCAATGAATAATACTTGATGTATTTTATTTCAACAATACATTAGATTCGTTTTAAATTTATGAATGGTACACAAATGTATTTTTAATCAACAATTAGTTTATTTTTTTTAATAAGCACCACAATATCCAATTTCAGCGACAACTGGTTTATAAGATGTTTATATAGATGTTTTAGCTTGTTAAAAATACATTAAGTGTCTTGGGTATAAGTCTTAAATAAAATTACCATAAGAAAATAAAACAGAAATTAGAATAAAAGTACCGTTCTTTAATTTAATGTATTATATAATGTGCTTTAACCTTTTCCAGGCTCACTTCATTTCTGGATTATGGATTAAAATAATGTCAATTTTTTATGCAAATTTTCAATATACATATCTTTTTAAATATAATAGCACCATTCGAATACTTAATTTCCTTAAATATAAAGTAAAATAAAAATTCTATTTAAATAAATGGGTAATTTACCTGTAAAGTTGACTTTCTGTATGGTATAAATCATAAGACTTTGGAGTCAATTCTGATTACCGTAATTTCGCACGTATAGTCCACACCATCGTATAGTCCGCAGACACGATTTTATATAAAAAAATTTTCAAAAATCGTCAAATAGTCCGCACCACCGGATAGTCCGCGGACTATACGTCCGAAATTACGTTATTTTAATACGGCAATATTAATGTATTTTAGAAACAAAGAACTAAGTATAAATAGAAAAAAGTACTTCCTTACTAATATACCTTCAGAAATAAAACGCTAAATACAAATAAAAAACAGTGCTTACTAATTAATCATATATTAATTAATCACACATTCTACTACATTAACGAAAACCTTCAAAGTCCGATTCATCGGTATCAGAATTAAACAGTTCTAATATATTTTCGGGAAGAGTGTCCGAAAGTTCATTTTCAGCATCACTATCTTCACTGTCAGTGATTTCCTCGCTTTCACTAACAATCCCGGCTTTTATAAATCCCGATCATCGGCAGTTCACGACAGCGTGTTTTTTAAATTTCAACGATTTTAACCGTGAACAACCAGCGTATTATCCGCAGCTTCAAAAATTCGCATTTTAAACACAGATAGTCCGCGGACTATACGCGCGAAATTACGGTAACTATAAATATAAAGCTTAGAATACCTAGCTTTCATCGTGAATTGCAAATTTTATTCACATCTTTTGAATTTACATAAGTGATTATGAAATTAGTAATCAAAATTTGATCGCGTATGATAAATTCTAAAACACGTTACCGAGCATAACCCAACATCGCACTCTGGACAGTAGAATCCTGTTTCTATTCTTACCATCTTTCCTTTACTGTGTCTCTCTCTTTGACCAGCAAATAATACACTGTCGCGTTTGATTAGTTTCCTTCTCTGTTGAAGGAATATACAACAAAGCGTCTTTCAGACAAGCGTGAAGGGACAGCAGAAGGGCGTTCTCCTTTTGAAGAAAATTCCAAGGATTGATGCTTTTCAACTATTCGAAACTATAAAAAGCACATGTGAAATAATTAAAAAAAGAACGATTGCATACTGTAAATTTTCACAGTGCGCAAGCTACATTCGAGATTAGCCCGGATTTTTGCCTGCCCGAGCTCAGTTCGTGAAAAGCCGAGAAGGGGTTAATTATTTAAATTTTAATCTGTTTTATTGTAATAAAGCCTATTAAATTGTAGTGTTTTAATTAATATATCATTTTACTTGAATCACAGAAATTTCATATTCAGGAATACTGCTTAGAAGGTGCTTTACTCATTGGCCTGTATAACTTTTCATTATCCTGAGCAAGTTTTTAAATTTTTTTTTAGTTTTATTTTTTTATAAGTTAAATTTTTCGAGTTTTGATCTATTCAGCTTCAAAAACGAAAACATTTACATCGTATTATGAAATATTCAAAAGTAACATTTCCTACCAGGCAATAAACTTGATTCCAGAATTCGATTATTAAAATTCATCTCATCAAAGAAATGACACTTAAATTTCTGATTTTAAAGATGATTTTGCTGACTTTTCATTAGAAAATTTACATAAAACAGTAGATGAATAAACCTGTCAGTTTCTTGCCACCATTAATGTAACGTTATTATGCTACGTTAGAGCTTCATCGGTATAGTAGTTAATGACGTTAACTGTTGTGTCGTAGGGAGTGGGTTTGAATCCCGGAGAAGGCATGGATGTTTGTAAATGTAGAGGGTCTTCATGTCATGGGACACTCTAAATAGCCGTCGAGCTGCAAGACCTCCCGTTAGGTTGGTGAAAGGGGAAGAGAGGCCCTTGACCACCTCCAGGGTGTTCTCCCTTAAAATTGGGGTGAAACCGAGTTTGACCTCTAAGGGGCTCAAAACTACGGATAACGACATGCCTGCATCTAGCTCTTTGCCACGATGGACCTCGTTCTGACACCGTCAGACAGGTGGCATTAGAAACAGCAACATATTTTGTTAGGAAGTCACAGCAACCGAATGGTAATGGTTGCTGTTTTTGTTGGATCGCCTTACAGTGGGTCCTAAGTTATGTTGGGATCCTCATCAATGAGAGAGCCGACCAAAATGCTGAGCAGGGAGCCGAGTCGTCTAAACCGGAAGTCCCCTTGGAGCCTTATTTCGACATACATTGACAAAAATACTGCCTTTATCCCCCCCCCCAAAAAGAGCTTTGGAAAGCCAAGGGAAACTCTGGCGACTGTGAATCTAATCCTGAAGCACCTGGAGTGAATGATTTTGGGGTTTATTGGCGCAAGAGCCGATTCGGCTATACTGCGCCAAACATTTGTTTTAATATCTGTGGTCTAGACGGGAAGAGAAAGAAAGAATGAATTGAATGACAAGAAAGAGGGTCGAAAATAGAGAAGGATCACTAGGGTACCCCGGGTTCGTGAAGTCCGTGTTTACCAAAGACAGTAAACCACATGGGAAAAGGAAAAGATCACTAGGGCACCTCGGGATTGTGACACCCGTACTCACCTAAAGAAGGTGAGCCCCTTGAGGGGCTGAAGCACCTGGAGAGACCTTGCTCACTTTCACCTTACCACTGAACATGACATTTTGGGAGTATATGTCCACTGGTATGGCCTGCCCGCTATGCGGCCATGCCAAAATGGATGGCGACCACCTGCTCTAATGTACTGGATTCGAAGAATACCCGACTGACGACGTCGTCTATCGGTACTGGGAGGCTTGGCCTCAAATGGTCAAGAAGCCAAGCAAGGACGTTGGTTAAATAAATTATATATTGGATCGTGGGTTCAATTTGTGGTACTACTAAAGGATAAGGGAGAGATGGTTGACTGATGGCCGTTAAATATGAAGAGGTTAAAAATCCGCAGTATTGCGGAGAATTTTGAAGACTAGAGTGTCAATTAATTTTTCTTCTCACTTGAACATGGCTCAAAAATACATGGTTCATCGCCAATAACCTTCATGGAAATTCTGAATACGCAATTAATAATTATTACAAAATAAAAGGCGCGAAGAGTTTAAATTACATAATTCTTATACCTTAATGTGTTTACCTCTTAATTATTAATTTGATAATTCAAATCTATATACAGGTATTAGAAATATGAGAAAAATTAAGTTTTTAAGGAATTTTTTTTAATAAGTGAAATATTTTGAATATAAAACAGAATTCAATAAAAATAGTAATATATTTTTATCTTAACGTGAATTATATCATTATGCTGTTATTATAAAATTTGTAACGTTAAGAAGTTTAATTTCTTGAGTCATAATAGTTAAATGGCAGGCAAAAGAAAAAATTTTATACTAAAAAGACTTCTTACTCCAGATATTTTATTCAAAACTGCTTCAATGCATCTTTTCACAATTTTTCTGAAGACGCTTCAGGCAACATATCCGAAGTTTAGATCACGTAGCAGTATTCTACGTTTCGCTGTTTTCTTTCTCTCTCATTTTATGCTAGCTTCCTATTAACCATTTGGGCTTAATGCGACACTCTTCCTGAATAATTAAATGACAAGATTTTTGTCCCATGAGACAGATCTTGGGCAAGTTGCCGTCTGCTTAACGTCCCTCTGTCATCCCTGTCATAACTTTTATCCTTCTCTTTTGAAGACGTGAGAAAAGCTTTTTTACACGTCTTATGGGGATGGATATCTAGAATGTTCTATTTTCTGCAACATCCTTCTATGTTTATACTTGTACTACTTAATTCCAGAAAGAAGTAAGTAGCTACTTCTGCTCGATCGAAAGAAAGGTGTAACACAACGGCTTGGATGCGTTGAAAGGTTTTTGTGGATACTATATATTGGAGGAGGGGGAATTAGTGATAAAAGCTTAAGTTGTAATAAAAAATAGAATTTAATCCAACGTTTCTCAAACTGTGGGGCGCGCCCCCCTAGGGGGCGTGATAGCTCTACAAGGGGGCGTGAGCATATTGGAAATCTAAAAAAAGATTATTTAAAAAATTATTAGTTTACTTGAAGTAAACAAACAAAAAATAGATTCTGACGTAATAATAAATAAAATACACATTTACTCTGATATAATACACTTATAAATGTATCAGTACTACACACAATGTATTTTATGATTAATTTAACAATACTTAGTTAAGAACGAGTATAACCCGTGACCCCAATGTCTTCTTGTCACATATATAAAATTATATACAAAAATTAACTCTATAATTTGTATGGTTTATTATTATCCCTTTACTGTCGATTTAAAGTTACGCGATTCTCTTTCAATGCCACCGTTTTCCACGTAGGAGAGCGTATGTGATGTATCGGAATGAGTGAGATAGTATTAACGTCGCACTGTTCAGCTACACGAGGGTTTTTGGCGAAGTGATATATCGGAGGAGGAGGGAGAAGAAAGGGAATAAATGTAAGCAAATCCTCTGAAATAAGTACATCCTTCACAAACACTGTCAAGGTACTTTCATTGCATTCCAAAGCCTTCAGAATAATTTTATGGATAGCAGTGCACAGAAAAGATCGTACTTCGGACAGACGTATATATACGTCCGGGGCAATTGTCGCTTTGGTTGAGAGAGACGTTTATGTACGTCGGTGGTAATTTAGAGGAAAATGCCGTTTTGTAGCTTTAGTATCAAAGTGTAATATTATTGAATTCAATACATTGTTATTATTTGAGGGGGTGCGATGAAAATTATGATTGAATATTGGGTCGCAAATAGTGAAAGTTTGAGAAGCACTGATTTAATCCGATTCTTTTGTATTTTATTTCATAATTTTCTGTTCGTATTAGACTCAAGTAGTTTGATGAACGAATTGATATTAGAGCGTATATCATGACCCATATAAATTGAATTATTTAATATTATGTAAAAGATTCTGTTCCAGATAATGTAAATTAATACATTATTTTTAATCTCCTGTTTCTTCAATTTCTGTTTGATCATGATTTCAAAATATTGTATAACAAGCGCATTACTTTAAAAAGTAATATTAATGTAGTTCCCTATTAAATAATGCTAGTCTTAGTAAATAATGCTGCATATTTAAACCCGGCAGCGGTGCGCAGAGTCACTCCAGGCTCACGAAATTTTTAATTCTGTGGAAAATGTTTATGTTACTAATGGTCTTGTCAATATCCTCTTATATGGCAGTCTTCATGGGAACTAAAGTGTATTTGTCACGTATCTTTTTTTTACAATCTTAAGGGAGTTGTGGTGACTGAGTTCACCGAGCGACCACTTTTGTTCCAAAATATTTTCTTTGAACAGGCTACATTTTCCCTATGTGAACGGTGTTGATTGGTGTGTTGTATGATTTATTACTGTTTATAAATGTAAATGAACCGAATATATAGATAAAAAATGGGCATC
Source organism: Trichonephila clavata (assembly GCA_019973975.1). Taxonomy (NCBI): domain Eukaryota; kingdom Metazoa; phylum Arthropoda; class Arachnida; order Araneae; family Nephilidae; genus Trichonephila; species Trichonephila clavata. The sequence continues at coordinate 16,576 of BMAO01013397.1, forward strand.
TGCGATCTCTATTGGATAAAGTTGAAACTGATCAAGCAAGGAAAGAATCTGATGAAATAATGGATATTAATCATGAAAGAGAAAGTAAATTTCAGAAAAATGTTGAACCTGAAACGCTTGAGTTGAAAGGAAAATTTTCAAATGCTATCTATAAATCTCCATCAAAAAAGATGTGAAGCCGCAAGTGTACCACAAGATAGTGCTCCTGTCAAAAAGACACAAACAAGAAAAAATTCAACATGTTGTATGTCAATCATTAAAGGATACTAAAATTACAATAACTTAAGCAAAATATGACAGTTTGGTGAGTAAGTATCATTCCTGAAATGTTAACAAAAAATTTCTGTGATTTGTGCCCTTTATTAAAGTCACGCGCATTTGAAACATTTTAGTTCCGTTTCATTGAATTTTTTCTCAGACTATCAAAGAAAAATTGAAAAGTTCTTAAAAGTAGGAAAGAAAACTTTCTCTTACTTAAATTATTCATTTAAATTACGATTCTTTCGCGTGCAGTAAAGATAATTATAAAAAAAAAAAGGATTTTTGTGACTCTGTCACTCCGCGCGACCACTTACGTTAGTATCGAGTGCACATTTTTCTCCCGGGTTAATATGATAATAATGCGCCTTATACATGTTGCAAATACGAAAATCGAAGTGATTAAAGCAACAATTCAAAGTAGTGATGCTTACATGACACCACTGTGTACAAAGGAAGGAAGTACCTGGTTGAGTATTCTTGAATTTTTACTCCTAGTACGATTGAATCAGTTAGTGCCTGTTGGTCACCTAGTGAGGTACTGTTTTATGTGTAGTCGAAATTTTTATTTCTCTTAAAAATGAATGAATGAGTTGAGCAAAAATACTGCATCAAATTTCATCAAAAGTTTGAAGATTCTCAAAGCGAAACATTTCGTAAGGTTATGTATATCTTTAGAGGTGATATTATGGGGGGAGGGGACAAATGAAGGAGGGAAACTTCTAAAAGGGACGAAAGGGATCCACGCTCCAGGAGTTCGTAAACTGCTTGAACTACAGCTGTTGTCGTGAAGAGGTGAAAATTTTTCTTAAGAGAGTTTACGGTTTGATTGTACGAAAGGTTGCTGAAGATGTTGGGACAAAAAAAAACTCGTACAAAAAAATGATCCATCTAATTTATTGCAAATATGGAATTTATTTTACGTGATTTCGAATCAATTCCCGACCTCTGTACTCTCCAGAGGTTGCTCTTTGAGACTTCTGGTAGTTTTCGAAATTGAAGACTCATTGGAAGGATTCCGTTTTGAGAGTGGAGAAGAAATCATATACAGAACGTGATGGCAAAGACAAACATCATTCCATAAAAAATGTCTTCCAAAAACGTTTTTGGCGGTTGAAGGACCGTAAAGCTAAGTGTGTCGAGATGTGGCACTCTTTCAAAGAGATCGAAGTTCTAACTCTATAACAAAAGAAATCTAATTTCCCTGCAAAAATTCCAGTACTTTATAAGCCTTATAATACATATAACTTATAATGTCTTATTAACGTACACATTTGGAAGTATTGTTTTTGTATTAAATCAAAGTCACGATCCAAATCACATTATTATCTTACTATATTTCTAAAGAAAAACATCAAAACGTAATTTCCTTTTTTCCTGGGGAAAAAAGTGCTACGAGATTGAAATGTTTCAATGAACTAAATTATAGTATTGTTTCAACGAAATAAAATTTTCAAAAATAATTTCATTATAGAAAATAATACTGTAATATGAAACAATAATTTAAAGTTTACAAAACCATATGACAAAAAGATTTAATTTTCGTTCAAACAATTTTTAAAGGATTTGCATTCGGCTTCTGATTGAGGCTTAAAAATAAGGCAATAACTTCATACTTTTATAGTACTGGGATCGTTTTTTTTACTGGAAATAAAGTAAAAATTTCGAGAGAAAGATGTTCCTTATAATTTTAATTTATTGAAATTAATCAAATGAATAAAATTATTTAAAATACACCGAATTCTAATGGACCATGATTCTTTTAGATCTAAAAGTTTTTTTTAAAATCTCTAATCCATTAAAAAACCAATTTTTTTCTTTTACATTTATTAGAAAAACTGAGAAAGAACGTAAAGATCACAAAAAACTGAAATTTGAATTGAAAATCCATATTAGAAAACTTGGAGATGATTTATTACCTTTAACTCTAGATTTTTCTCATTTTATCTTTAATTTTTTTTTTTGTCATTCAACTCCATGTGCATCACTTCAATATTCATGAGTTCTGTTAAATTAAATTTACGATTTTTTCTCTGTAGATCGACAAAACTTTTTGATCAGAATATACTTTTCTTATATCTTTTGCATCATCAGGGCTTAAACTTCAGATGCTGCAAATAATTCCGTTTACATCAACATTTATTTAAGCATCCCGAATGAAATTAACTTCAATTTAAGGTTAGTATTTGTTTAAATATACATTTATAAAAAGAATTTAAAAGTTGTTTGTTGATGAAAAATTCTGAAAGTTGTATTTTTAAGACTGATGCGATTCTCTTGTTCTCAAAGGAATTGCATTTACCTATATGGACTGATGTGTCGACTGTGACTTAAAATTGCGAGAAATACTTTGTGTTCTACAGACTGGATACATGACGAAATGCTACAAGACCTAGATGGCATGGAAAATTCCATTGAGTTTACTAAAAATAATAGAAATAGATAATTTAAAAATATATATATTTCCAGATTAAAATGGAAGAGCTAAATTTACTATATTTCTCCCACCAAAATTCAAAGGCACGATAGAATTAAAACAAATGGAACGAATTATTATAAAAAAGTATTATCATAAGGAATTCGCATTTTCATTGTCTGTTGAAGGTAAAATAGTATTCTGGTGTTAAAGTGAACTGAATAGCCGAAATAAAGCTTACGACCTATCTCTATGTATTTCATTCTAAAGCTCTTTCGTTAAAAGCCCATAAAGATTCGTCGCACTGCGCATTCTGAAAGTTACAAAGCTCTAGTTTTATGGGTTTTTTATATCCTGAAATTTCAAATTAAAAAGGTTTTACGTAAGATTTAGCGCGAAGAGAGAAACGAATCAGGAACGAAGTTATAAAAAAGTAATCAAATTCTCTGAAAAAGAGAATATGAAATTAAAGTGAAAATAAGAACAGAATAAAGTAAATTATTTATAAAACATTTGAATTTCTATTTTTGAAATAATTTTGTAATTGTTATTAAATTTATTAAAAATGAAATACAATTCAACTCTTGCTAACTCAAACCTTCGATAATACAAATCTCTCGTTAATTCGAAATACATGCTCAGCCTCTAGAGAAAATCTGATATTTCGAACTGAAATAATACGTTTTGGAACATTCAATATTTTGAAGTAAAATCTGTGGCTGCCTAGACTACAACACGCAATATAATTCGAAGTTATCTTATAAAACTCTCGACTATTCGAACGCTTACTATCTAGAATCCTGTAACAAACAAGTTGGAGCAGGGGTCACCCCACAAAAGTCGATCCAAAAATCGATTTTTCAATTTTGATTGAAAAATAAAATACCACTCTTTCTCTTTCTAATGCAATCTAAATTTTTGTTCTAGTTGAAATAGAAGTATTTTTAATATTTTTTAAAAAAATTTGTTTACATCCGTCAAATCCAAAAACAGCTGATTGTCACGCCCCTTTCATATTTCAAAACAAAAGACCCTTGCTACTTTTCAGCCTCATCAAATATTTTTAAATTGATTAAAAGGATTTATTTTGATCCGTAACTTGTTCAGGAAAGAAGTGAAGTGAATAATTGTAGCTGTTTGTTTACTTTCTGAGAACTCGCGTGTTGTTTTTTACCTCTTCAAATATTTTACGAATTTCTGCTATTGGAAACATTGTTTCTATCAAAACATTTTTTAACATGCTTTGGTTTGAAACGTTTAAAAAAACGAGAGTTTGTAAACAAAGGTACAAAAACCCAAACTTTCTAGAAATTAAATGCGTCGTAAGTCAGAATAATGAATTCAAATTATACATGAATACAACTTTAAAAGCTAAGTTAGGTAAGTTAAATAAAGAGTGTTTCCTTTTAGATTCATTTGAAAGTTTTTTTGAAATAATGGACATTCTACTGTTTTCTTGTGCTTTGAAACCACATTTATTATAAATAAAATGTGAAAAACAAGGTATTCACATAAATTTTGGTTGCCAAATCCAAAGTTTGGTTCTAAAGTTGTTGACATGTTGTGACTTTTGTGATGTTATTCAAACATTTCTTAATACCTGGTTTACTAAAACAGTAGTTAATCAAAAAAAGATACAAAATTATATGAAGTAAACATGGCTTTCATATGCTATTATTTTTATTGGAAAAGAGAAGCAACTGCGAAAATATTTTGTAGAGTTATGAATTGTGACGTCCACCAAAGTGGTTTTACGAGTTCATGCATGGCATTAAATAACACGACACAGAAAGTAGCCAGTCTATGGTATTATATATATAACTGCTGTCGAAATAATATCATTTAATAATGTAAGTCCTAATGTACCGGTGTTTGGCTATGGCATTTGGCAAAAAAAGGGTCATGTTTCTCTGAATGGTATTACAGCAGTTAGTGTGAACACTGGGAAAGATGTTGATGCCGAAAAACTATAGAGGAAATACTCAAGTAATTTTAACGGCAATGTACATAACATTGAGTGTTCGGCAGATTACTTCGGAAGTAGTAGGGGGATGAAAATTGAAGGTGCACTTTGTATTTTCCATTGCTCAGAGGCACGGCACAATTTACGATACACAAATTACGATTTACTAATTGCGACAAAATATTTGGGTGATGAGGACTTTAAAGCATGCAAAACAGTTTTAGAATCTTAACTTTAGAAAGATGTCAACATTAAAACATTAGAATGTGCTGGTCATGTTGAGAAAAGGATGGAGACATGACAGGGCATTAAAATCAAAATTTAAAGGCAAAAATCTCGAGGACAAAAAATTTCTAGGAGGTCGTTATAGATTAACATGCAGGAATAGACAAATTGCAGATTACTTCGGAAGTAGTAGGGGATGAAAATTGAAGGTGCACTTTGTATTTTTCCATTGCTCAGAGGCACGGCACAATTTACGATACACAAATTACGATTTACTAATTGCGACAAAATATTTGGGTGATGAGGACTTTAAAGCATGCAAAGCAGTTTTAGAATCTTAACCTTAGAAAGATGTCAACATTAAAACATTAGAATGTGTTGGTCATGTTGAGAAAAGGATGGAGACATGACAGGGCATTAAAATCAAAATTTAAAGGCAAAAATCTTGTGGACAAAAAATCTCTAGGAGGTCGTTATAGATTAACAGATGCAGTAATAGACAAATTGTAAAGATACTATGTTTTGTGTGGCTATTTGAAGCAACTCAGAAAACTTGTCAGTCATGATGCAAACTATTTGGGCTATATTTTTTTCATAAACTCTCCACAGATTTGAAAATACGACACGGCTTATGCGCCATGGGAGGTGATTCGTGTGTGAATATAATAGGTTCATACTGAAAGGTGACACATATAAGCTTAACACAACTCACCTATTGAAATTAGCAATTGCATTAAAAAAAGTATTTAGAGATTTCTCTAGTCTTAACTTTTATTTAGGTGTTTTATGGTAAAACTTAAAATTTCAATGACACCTTAAATTGTATTTGATTTATAGTTCCAAAACTGTATTTATACAATTAGGAACTTAAAAACTATAGTATTTGAAGCTATATTTTTATATAATCAAGGTTTCATTACCAAATTAAAAGTTTTAGATGCATTAAACATTCAAACCCTGTATTTTACAAATGTCAAGCGTTGGAAGAAGTAGATCATGCGCATATTAAGAAAGCGAAATAGGCAGTTTTACAATGAACCAAAGAAGCTAGAACTAAAAACAAACAATTAAAATGTAGACAAGAAGATGATCTTGCATATGATACCAGAAATCCAAGTTGTGGTTCTGGTACGTATTAGTTAATAGTAAATTTTTACTTTAAATCACTATTTCTCAAAAGTGTAAATTTCAACACAAAGGAACATTTTTGAAACATCTACTTAATTTATAGCTTTGAAACTTTGCACATATGTTAACACTATACAAATAAATATTTTAATGAGAGATTTTGTCAAAAAAATTATTCAAAAAATTTTATGGATTAAAATGTACAAGAATTTTCATCGTTTTAATAATTTTGACGTGTTACTCCACATATGAATTTTTTTAAAAAAACTAATCAAAATTTTGAAAAATTCTCTCATTAAAATAATAAAAACAATGCAATAAATCTACACAAAAAAATTCATGACTGTTCAACTTGTCAATTTTTCAAAAATGTTCCTTAAATTTGGTCATTTTTAACATTACGGAGATAGGGAAAAGGCTGCGTGAAGTGACCCCCTTAACATGTTTTGAGTTGTATTGTCTCTGCGTGTCTCCCCTGTAACGTAGCTCTTTTGATGACCATCTGTCTGCTAACTCTTCGTTCTGTTTCTCGGTTCCTCAGGTGAAAAGATACTTTTATTGCTTTCCTTCTTCAAGGGAACAGTTCTGGTCACACTTGTTGTCAGCCGTCCATATCTTTCGTTTAACACGTGGCCTTGCTATGCATGTGTTCAGAAAGGATGGCCAGCCATTATGAAGAAGAGATGCGTAAGATTGTGTTTTTTTTGCGCAGGACTAACATGGAGATTTATGGCTCATCTGTTTTACCTAGAGCATGCGGCACCAAAAAAACATGGATCGGACTGGACCCTGTCTTAAAGAAACAATGGTGTTGGTGACAGTGTGAAACGGGTGCGAAACTATTTTATTTCCAATGAGGAATGAAAGAGATATGGTGGGGCGTGAGAAAGTCCTGTTCTTGCTATATAAATGTATTCTTTTAATACAGGACTTTTAATTTTTGTATAATATTAATACTGTATAATATGTACTTTTTAAAATACTTTAAGGAAATTTTATACATATGTGCAATTGTTGTTTTGTTACATAGTTTAAAATTTAAATGTGTTAGAAAAAAATTTCACTTCATGTATTTTAGGAGTTTTTTCTTACCCTCTTAATAATTCGAAGTTTTTTATTGGTCCCTCCAACCTCGAATTATCGAGAGTCGACTGTATTTTAAATAATTTGCCTTGTCATTTAAGTGATACCTTTAATTCATGCTTACGTAAATGTAGGGCAAGGGACCAAGGTTAAAATTAACATAAAAGAGATATAACATAATTTGAAATATGTAATAATTACACATTTGTTATTTTTATTAATACAGTAAAAATCGCTTAACACGGAACTGAAATATTTTTGTCGTTAAAAAAACAACAATTAATACCAACAAAATTAAGTTTATTAGAGTTTATTTTATTTGCATAGATATGTATATATGCATAGATTTAATAAAAATCAATAAAGCAAAAAGATTCACGTGAATTTAAAAAAAAATAATGAAACATTTTCAAATTATTTGAAAAAAAAACATTTAGAATTTTTGAAAAATAATCAGATATTTTTCTTTGTATCATTTTGTCAACTAATTGTTCGATATCGTAAATTTTGTTATTCATTTCACTATTGAAATTTGTGTCTAAATAATTGCGCATACTTTTCATGATGTTCCTCATTTCGGATGATGTAGGAAAAGGAGCTGCAATATTCATTTCATTTTTGTTACCAGAATCTGTATCAATAATATTTTTTGATCTTTGAATAAACTTCAAAATGTTTGCCATAATTGGGCCTGTACACACATTGTCCTCATCTACTGCAATGGGTTTTACCTATAATACAATAGGATAGTCCAATGCGGTTGGTTTCCCCCCCCCCCATAATTTGTTCATTTCTAGAAAGGAAATCTTTTCGTCTAAAGTGATTTTCGTTTCGTGTTAAAAGAAAAAAAATGCACGAAAATTCACAGTAGTTTGTCGAGACTGTTGTATTATTTCGTATTAATTGATATTTTCGTCTTAAGCGTTATCTCGTTAAACGTATTTCATTATATATATATATATATATATATATATATATATATATCAAGATATCACAGCAATAGAACGTATATATCAGGGTCGTCGGGATGAATTAATGCTCGCAAACTACTGATGAACAGTTATAAGGGATACTCAGGCTTTGATATACAAGTGTCAGTTCAAAGGGAAATGTTCACAGGAAATAAACTAAAAAAATACTACTGATTTCTAATATGAACACAGTTTCTTGAAACGTGACTTATTGTACTGTATGTATTAGTTAGTGATGTTTTGTTCTTTAAATTTACCAACAAATTGATGGATGGGCTGTGGTATATCTTAAAAACAAGAGCTAATAAATAAATTTAAATTACATATTCGTTTTTATCAACCCAAAATTAGTAAGAATAGGCTATTTAAAACTAGGAAACAGACAAAAAGTTGTTTTTTGTTGCTAGTGTAATCTTTTTTTTCCTAATTTTAATATACTCGCCCCCCACACGTACGGTTATCACGGACCCTTCTGAGGCTGCGAGCCCCACAGTTTGAGAAACGCTGCACTGGAGAAAATATGGACAGTAAGGTTAAGGATAATATGGGCAGTACTTCATTTGTTGAAGTAATGCTTGTCATACACGTCCTTTTAGTTCATCTTCCTGCCATAAACCTCTTCCTTATAATAATTTAGGCAAGTTACAGCAGCAGAGGGCTCATCCACTGTCACTACTGAACTCTGGCAGTTAGAAGCATCACTTTTGGAGTAGCTGAATCCAATTCCAACACTGAAAACAAACTGCGGAAATCGTGGAAGATGTAAGAGCGTTGCAAGAGAGCTGACAAGTGCAGAAAGTCTGGCTTCTACGCAGAAGAGAGTTGTTAATAGTGGTCGCAGAGAATGTGTAGTGTCAAAACGCAGGGCCAACAAACACAATGGATTCATTATGCACTCGTCCTGCTTGTGATGCTATTACGATGAAAATCAAGGGCAGGAATGGGTGCATTGTTGTGGTTATTGTTCATCCAGGTTCCATGAGTAATGTGTCGAGTTGGGGGGGGGATTCTTTCTGTTGTATTGAGCGTAGTTTACGATACAATTCCACATTAAGTATCATTTTTTTAAAATCTGTAATAATTTGTGTTAATTTAATAGTTTATATGATTTTCACCATTAAATGTTTTGAAAATTTTTAAACAAATCCTTGGAATTTTTTTGTGATACAATTTGTTTAAAAAAAAAGCCTTAATTTTATTTCTTATGATTTGCCAAACATGTAATTAGTATAAAAATATATTTCTGTGTATGTTTGGAAAAGTTAAAATTATAGTTGTCATTTCCTTTTAGTTAATGTCTCAGTTTCAGTTAATGCAATCTGCTTATATTTCCCGCAATTCGCTCATATTATCTAAATTATTAGTCAAATATGGACAACAGCAGAATTTGTTGCGGATTTTCTTTATACGCATAGCAACTAGAGTTAGAGGTTTGTTTATCTACTATTAGAAAAACCATACTCTAAAGTTAGAAATATCTTTCTTTCGGAAAAATATAAAGTGTTTTAGTGTAGTATATTTTCAATGAAGTTTTGGTGCCCATAATTGATAAGTTTACCCTACTCTTAAACACTATTAGGAAAATAACGTAAATTTGCTGCAAACCCAGACAAGAAAATTTCTTAAGAATATCTTTCTTATACTAATGAAGATAAAAAACAAAAATGAAAATCTCATAACATTTTATTCAAAAATTCAACGTATGGAAAGCACAATGCTTTTAACAATGTAAGCTTCTTGAAACATATAATTTTAAAAGCTTTCTTATTCTAACTAAATTTATTGTGTGTACAAACACATACATGGGCTAAAGTACATATTTACTTTTACAGGTGGCATTTCCTGATAAACACTCTTTTTATGGCGATGGCAAATATATTTTTCCTCAAAAAACAATACAATAATAAAGGTAAGTTTACAAAATGCAATTAGAAAGAGCATTTTAATGTCAAATTTTATCCGAAAGTTCACAGAAATATACTCCATATAAATATGTTTAAGGCAAACATCACATATTCTAAAAACGTTATATTTGATTTTCCTGCATTGCCATCAAAACCTTTGTAACCATAGTACATTCATGAGTACGAAGAAAATTATTACTCTTACATTCATTATCAATATTGGGGGCGTAAGACGTTTCCTTATCACATATTTTTGAGGACTCCTCTAAAATGAAGTATTAATGAGATTCTCATCAACTAAATCCATCACATTCAGAACAAACTTTTTTCTTCCATCTAGCTCAAAAATGACAGACGATTATTATTTCTTAGGAGTGTAGGAGGAGGCATAATCTGTTTCGCGTAAAACAAAAAGAATTCTAGCATGCATTATCGGTTCCAAATGCATAAAATAATCCGCTTTCCCTCATAACACGTTTTTTTTCCAGTTTATCATGAGGAACTCAATATTGCGTTACGTAGCTTAACAAAATAAGGAATCAAATTTCTCTGGGGTATTTAATCTCCTATTCGTTATTTTATTGTATTCGCGTAATAGTTGAAGAAAAAGTACTGTTTTTATTATTACAAAATCCCGTACTCAGCCTAAGAAAAATTGCTCGCGGTAATAAAGTTTACTTACGGATATGAAATAATATTTTGGTAAAACACCTCTTTATTTTAATATTCAATACATCTCTTGATAATTTTTTATTTGACTTCATCTTTAAATGTGAGTTTTTATTATGGTGGTCAGTGATCATTTTTCGACTTTAAAAATCATTTATCCATTTTTTCAGTTTTGTCAAGTAGAGACAGTCCTACATTTTATGGATAAATTTTTTGATGCATGGACATTTTAAATAAGTTTTTAAATTGTTCATGTCAAAATTAAATGCTCGTGCCATGAATAATATTTCCTTAAAAAAAAGGAATTGCTAACACAGCTTTAAAATTAACTTCAATATTTATAATTATATTACGAATTTGAAAATTTATAACCATAACAATACTCCTATTTGTAATTTTAGAATTAAAATATTGTTTTAAAAATGTTTTATGGTCACATGTTGTAAAAAGAGTTTTTGTTCAATGAACAAGGAAAACCGCAACTACTGGTATTACATTAACCCAGTGTGCTCAAACTTTTTCAACTCACGAACCCCTGGAACTTGAAGGTGTTTTCGTGGAACCCCTAGAACTAGAAAGTATTTCAGTGGAACCCCCCCCCCCATTCTTTATACATACTTAGTAGAATATATCGCAAAATAATATTTAAAGTAGATTAATATGTTATAGATACTTTATGTAAAGGCAATTAAAAATTATATTGCATTTATATTCAAAAAATCTAATCTAATTTTTTAATGTAATTAACTTTTTAATAATATTAATTTGTGATCCAAGTGTCACCTACACATGAATTATATTTAGTAAATGGGATATGTGTTTGCTATTTTTCACACAAATTGTCGGTCAATCGCATTACATATTCCGAGTTTAATTGGTTTTTATGCTTTGTTTGTGTAGCCACTCACGTTAAGAAATATATTTTCCTTACACACAATGTTCTAAATGACCTTAAAGTTTTTATAGCTGTGTGAGAAATACTATGCATTTTGCATGAATTTGCAACCTAAGATTTAGAAGCTGTTCGTGCCTAAACTTAGATTTTAACTTCGAATCTGCTGATATGTTGTGCATCTCCTCCAATATAGGTGTTTTTTTTCAAAAACTGCAAAAAAGGTACATTTTCCATTAGAAAACAATTTAGTTTTGAAAGACATAGTGTAAAAACTAACGAATATAAAAACAACAGAATACTCACAAATTTGTAGGAAAAATATGTAAAGAAAAACGTTTTAATATTCTTTTATTATATTATAATATAAAAGTTTTAAAAGTGTTGCAAAACAATATTTTTATATATAAATGGAATTTACCGTTTTAATTAATAGGAAGAGCTTTTGATACTTGTAATCATACAAACTTCATGGAGAACGTGAAACCATTTTGCATAAATATTTATAAGTTTCTTATCGATTTTTTATGGTGACTCGTGGAACCTCAGGGCTCTGTGGAACGCATTTTGAATACCACTGTATTTACCTATAGCTATTTTTGAAGAAATATTGCTATTTTTTATATATATAAAATACCAGATTCTGTCAAATATGCGTATAAAATCTAGACTTTACACCTCAATTGCCGTGCTTGTTTCCTACAGAGCTAGAATCAAGAAAGCTGAATATAATATTAAGAAGGAGACAATGGGGACTATATTAAAAAAATCCTCGAAAGTGTCGATTTGAAGATACACTGGCAGATGATTCTAGTAGCTTAAGCTATGCATTTGTGTATATAAACTTCTTTAACTTTTTAACAAATAATTGTTTTTTTAAAGTTGCCTCTTTTTTTTCCTTTTCTTCTAACCCAATCACTTAATCATTATGAAACTTTGCACACTCATTAAATATTTACAAGTACTAAGGTTTTGTTGAGTTATTTGTTAGAAAATTAATGATTTAAAAAATATGTTACAAATTCATGTTTGTTTCTTTCTCGTTTCTTTGTTACATATTACAGTTAATGAATTTTTTAAATTTTTGTAATAATTATAGATAAATAAAACTTGTAGTTAAAGTGTTTAAAAGAGTAAAAAAAAAAACGTAAACAGTTCTGAATGCGAAGGATTTTTAGTAGATATTGTGAAGATGTTCCCTATGGCAGTGCTTCTCAAATTTTCAATATTGAGGACTCAATTTTCAATTATAATTTTCACCACCCTCCCCCCATACAATGAATGCCATAATAATTTAATTTCAGGCTAAAGCTACCATATGACCTTAATGATAATCCGTACAAATTATCAATATAAGTATTAAATTTTGAGTGTTACTTTTAAGTACTAAATATTTTAAGTAACTTTTAAAGTAATAGGATAAGTATTATGCTACTTTTTACAGTTCAGAATATACTTAGTTTTATTTCCTTCGAATAATAATTTAATAATTTTTTAAATAATCTTTTATTTCTAACTTTTCGATATGCCTGCTCTCTTCTCGAACTATTTTTACACCCTCTTAGGGGGGCGTGTTTGAGAAACACCCCACAGTTTGAGAAACACTGCCCTACGGTATTAATTTGTGGTAACCTATTTCCTTAAATTTTATAGAGTACCACATTTAAGGTGTAGCAAACCATTTTTTGATGGATACTTGGATTATGTGTTTAATATTTTAATCGGAAATTTTTCCTACGATGTTTTAGGTGTCATAAAACATTTAATCTGGGATGCTAACAAAAAGTAAGAATTTTTTTTTTGTGAGAAATAAAAATATTTTACTTACGATTTGCCTGATACAGATACTGATAAAACTGATGGAAAGAAATAAGATGCAGCTTTTCTATCAACTCAAGATGGTTTTATAAAATATCAGAACTCATTCTTGTTCTGATATTACAAGTTCCATTTCCTCCCATTCAAACTTTATCAACAATACAGAATATTAGAGTCAGTCTCATAATGTTTAGGGGCCATTTTTTTTAGATGAATATGGGACTTACAACCACAAGGTACCCAAATGATTGTTCTTCTATCCCATGGGGTTGCCTGTGTTTGGTAAACATTAATGTCTAAGAGATAATTTTCGATATTTCTTCTTATCTCACAACTCAGACTAATTCTTTTTCTTCCTTTCTTCACCTTAAATACAAACCTGGTAATTATTTACAAAATGATTGTTTGGATTAGTACTGTTTGATCAAATAATGCCCTTTTTGCTATTAGAAGCAACACTTGATTAGACCTAAATATTATTATGAAAGACTGGTGAGCCACCAATTTTTTAGAAAAAAACACAATTAAACAAAATAGGTATTACGAGATTACTGAAGCATCAAATAAGCTATAAACTCAATAAAGCTCGCAGAAACAAAAGTCTTGGGAATCATTCTCAATTCTATGTATTCGAACTACTATGGCATTTGTTAATTACATGCTATTCATAAGTCGCAAAAAATGTACATTAAAATTTTCCATTAGTTCAGGAAAACATCTTATGAAAAAGCCTTTTAGAATGTGTCATGACTGTTAAATATATATTTTTGTAAGAATATTTAACTGATAACCAAAAAAGCATTTCAGATTGATTGACATACCTTATGTTGTACCATGTTGAGGAGAATATTTATGGTGGCGTAAAACCCAAAGGAAATTAGTTGCATATATTTATTCACCTGATTACAGTTAATATTAACAAAATATATACAGTAGACACTTGATAATTCAAAGTTGAAGGGACCAATGAAAAACTTCGAATTATCAAGAGTCCGAATTATCAAGAAAGTAAGAAAAAACTCCCAAATTTTGTTTCTAACACATTTAAATTTTAAACTATGTAAGAAAACAACAATTGTACACATGTATAAAACTAATTTAAAATATTTTTAAAAAGGACATATTATACAGTATAAATATTATACAGTACTTAAAAGCCCTGTTTTAAATGAATTTATTTATGTAGTAATTCTCTCTCGAATTCAAGCCCTACCAAATCTCTTCCATTCTTCATTGGAAATAAAATCGTTTTACACCCGATTCCTTCAGACACTGTCCCCAACAACTTCGGTTTTTCTAGGCAGGGTCCGGTACGGCCGTGCCCTATTTGGTGCATTTTAGTCACACAGATGAATCATAAATCGTTATGTACGTCCGAAGCAAAAGACACAATCTTCGCCTGTGGAACCGGGAAACACAAAGAAAGAGTAACAGACAGATGGTCATAAAAAAGAGTCTACGTTACAGGAGAGACATGTAGAGACAATGCAACACAAAACATGCAAGCTCCAACCTATTTGCTACAGGACTCTAGATA